>JAUMHN010402029.1:0-15703 GCA_032360265.1 Heliamphora ciliata
CGAGGAGAACTAACAAGACAGACTCGTCCATTTGGATGACCTATTCAGATTTCCTGCTATAAAACACGTCGGCCAAACGCGCTTTTAACTTGGCTTCCAAATCTGTTATTCCAAATGCCCTAAGAAAAGACTTATCATTCCTGAGATTCCACCTCCATACCCACATATACACAATTATCATGCTCAGAAAGCTATTAACATGATATAAACCAACGTTTAAACACATGCAAGCAAGCATACACAATCAACCTCACTAGGTGATAAACCCCTTTTTCTATGCCTCTTAGGTATTCGAACCCAGAGCTTTGATACCAATTTATCACGCCCCATAACCCAGGGTCACGTGAAAATCCACCAAATACCAGTTTTACAGAAAATAGATTTTTCATACATTCAAATCCGCCTGTTGAAATCACAAGAAAATCCAATATGCATCTCTCATAAGAAGTAAACATCATGTATAACATGCATAAATATATCACCTTATGGCGTACAAAACTACCTTTAGGAATAGGCATACCAACAAGAAGGAAAACTATAAGAGTCTTCCGCCACCGCGGGCATCACCAGAGCTACTCATGGTCATCATCCATAGCGTCACCTAAAAATAGTTTTACAGAAAAGTCCCACCCGTGAGCCGAAGCCCAATAGAAATAGACAATAAAGCTGTAAAGAAGTTAATATGCAATCACATGGTGGGAGCAAACTCAACCACAAACTCAAAATGGTTCTCCATCCAAAAATCCAAGAGTTTTCCCATCAGGCCAAAACAAGCCTCCCAAATGGTTTTATTATCATAAAACCCTGTTTCCATCTTTAAACCCATGAACTTGCAAATAATGCAAGTAAACCATCATAGTTAAGGAAAAACAGTAATCAAAACATCGTTCCCTCGCAGAAAAGAAGAATAAGATCCTATATACAGACTCCATCACAAGGGGATAGAGGAAACAACTATAGACTCCTGTCCAGTATCTAACCCCCAGATATCGTGGGATCGCCGAGATACACACAGGTTCTATACGGAGCACCATAATGAACTACTTAATTTACGGGTTACGACCCCGAGGGAGCTAAGAACCCATCCGTCTCAATTTATGAGAACTACCTTGAAGGACCTGAGTACCTACGCTGCGCACGTTTCTGGACTTACACCGAGGGTAACCCGTGCCACATACACGTCATCTTGGTACATCTAGATAATCATTTAAAATATTTCTCAATTCGGTATATTATACACGTACATAGACCCATCCCTCACCAGGAGATAAAAACAAAATATTTTCAAAATGTTTTTCCCAAAAATAGTTATACAATGCATGTCTAAGCATGAGATCCAATCCATGAAACCATGGAGATCAAACCAAAGCATGTAAAAACATATTTTCATGCAAAAGTTTTAGAAAGTGAGCTTCAACCCCAAGGGTTAGCTCTGAACCTCCAATAAACACGTTTCTCCCAAAAGTTTTGGTAAATACCTCCTTTGCAAACCATCCTTTGCCCAAACAAACCACCTGAATCATCTAACCCAACACCAAACAATCACACAGGGGGTTCAGTCGACGGGCCCAAGCCCTCAGTTAACTGAAATGGTCACTGGAAAAGAGGCAACAAAACAGAAGCTTGTTCAATCGACTGACCCCCAAGTCCAGTTGACTGAACCCATAGAATGATGATCCAGTCAACCGAACTCATTAGTTAAGTCCACTTAACTCACCCAGAAAACATTTTTGGGTTACGGGTTCAAGGGTTTTTGGCTCCCAAAACTCAAATCAACCTCCAAACAACCATCAAACACTCACCCAACACTCTCCATCATCAATACACCCAAGCCTCACGCCAACACCTCGAAAAGAAACCTTCAAATCACGTTTTCACCCACCGAATCCACCAAAACGCCGAAAAATAGTTTTAAATCAAAAACAAGATCTAAAACATAAAATCACATTTCTTGCGTTTTAAACGGTGAAACAGCATAAGATTACATATAAAACCCTTATATAGGAGTAGAATCTGAGAACCTACCTCGTTGGGTTAAAAACCTAACACCTCGATCTACGTGCAAAATCGAACTTCGACAAAATCAAAATTCGTACGGATGGATGTGTAGACCACGGCGTCAAAAGTAAGAATCCGCTGCTGGATCGTTGAAAATCGAGCCCTGGGCCCCCGAGAAGTTAGAGAGAAGGCAGAGAGAAAATGGAGAAAACTTAGGAGTTAAGTTTTGAAAATATCTTTTAAAAATATCTAACTCCAAATATTTATAGACCTCCAAAATATCTTTTTTTTTGAATTTGTAAAATTCGCACCGAAACTCCCTACAACCCCGGGAAGCAAGCTCGCATGCTCTGATTAACCAAAACAGGCATCGAAACACATATAAGCATATTAAAGAAAAAATGCCAAAAAGGCGTCAAAACACCTAACATGCATATATATCAAAAAAAAAAATGAAACGGTACAGGATCTCACATGGAGTAAGGTGAATGGTCGCTGGATTCTTTTTGAGTAGATTTATAGAATTACATATTCTTTGATAGCATTTTTTGAGAAATGAAAGTGTAAATGTAATTCTCGTTTTGAACACTTGGTTTATTATTTTGGGAAAGAATACTCGTCTTGTAAGCCCTAAGGTCATATATTCATGATTTGTTTACATGTGAGGGCGTTGAGATCGGTGAAGGGTGGAGTTCCATAGTTTTTGAATGATGTATCATGATCTTGAAGTTTGATTGCGGGTTTTCAGGTTAAACTGGAGTTATTTCATTTTCAAATGTATGTTTTACTTCTTATGTTTGTCTATCTCAAATTACGTTTCATGGATGGGAAAATGGGTGACTTTTCAACACGTAGTAAAATTTTTCCTATCTCAAACTACGTTTCATGGATGGGGAAATGGGTGACTTTTCAACACAGTAAAATTTTTAGACTTTGGGCAGTGAGCTTTCAAGTACCTCACCGCTCAAGCGGTGAGGAGCCTGCTCAAGCAGACTCCGTTGGGTGGTATTTCATTGAACTTTGATTTGACAATGGGGTTTTTATAAAATGATTTTGGATATTTTTTGGAATATAAATGGGCTATTTTGGGGAGTCTTTTACAAAAAAAAAACAATTGGTTCTTTTACTCTCATGTTTGTCAAGAAAATTGGAAGCTTGGTTTCCTTTAGTGAGCATTTTCTTAAATCGGGTTCTTGCTTTTGTTAAATTAGTTGGGTTCTTAATACTACGAAAACATGGCGTTATAGGTGGAGCTATAAGTTTGAAGAGTATCAAGTAGTCCTACGTTGTTGATTCCACCATGAAGGTTGAGTACGTGGCAGCTTCTGAAGCAGCCAAGGAGGTTGTTTGACTTAGGAACTTCCTGTTGGATCTGGATGTGGTGCTTTTAGTATAGTCAGCTATTACAATTTATTGTGACAATAGTAGAGCAGTTGCCAACTCAAGGGAACCAAGAGCCCATAAAAAAGAAAAGTATATCGAACGTAAATATCATCTAATACGAGAGATTGTACAAGGGGTGACATTGCTGTGAACAAGATTGCATCAGTAGACAACCTTGTAAATCGTTTACAAAGAGCTTACCGGCTAAGACTTTTGACAGTCATGTAGAGGACATGTGAATCAGATGTATGGTAGCATAATTTTAAGTAAAAGTGAAAGATTGTTAGGGTTGTATATTAAAAACCATGGTTTTAGTTTTAGTATTTAATTTTACTTATTAATAAAATTAATTTTTTTATTTTATGAAAATCATAATAAACAATGCATGCGTCTCATTATTTATTTAATACAGAGTATGGATGTCATTTATTCGACATAGTACTTAATCTGGTATTTAGAGTTCGGCTTACACACAAAAAATTAGATTAAATGATCTTGTAGGATATAAATTTTTGGTTCACAGTCTTAGATAAAATTGGACAAACTATTGGTACGACTGTAGTACAACATTTTAGTAGATCTGTCTTGATTACAAATAACGATAATTGTTTTGACATTATTTTGACTTATTGTGCTAGTACACTTTATGTATATTAAACATGATCAAGTTAGGGTAATTAATTTTATACTGATTATAAAAAT
Organism: Heliamphora ciliata; assembly: GCA_032360265.1. NCBI lineage: Eukaryota > Viridiplantae > Streptophyta > Magnoliopsida > Ericales > Sarraceniaceae > Heliamphora > Heliamphora ciliata. The sequence goes on from JAUMHN010402029.1 coordinate 4,084, forward strand.
TAATTCACACCACATAGTTATTATGAATGCTTATGCTCTTAATCTTGAAATAATGATTATTCACGTATATTTAATATTCGTTATTTTGATTCATTGGACAGTGCAATCTTTTAAGGGTTTATTGTCACGCCCTAAAATCTAGGGTCACGTGAAAAGTCCACCAAAATACCGTTTTGAAAAAATATAGGTTTTTACTTGTAAAACAATCAACCAAAATACAACATTTGGAAGTAAAAAGGGTACCCAAGGTTCATCTCTCAGTATAACATACATATTGTCCATACATGTATAATATAGCCTCAAGGCTTACAGAACACGCCTTCCGAAACAGGCAACATATGTATGATTACATGTTTCCATAACAAAAAGAAAAAACTATACAAGTCTTCCGCCACCACGGGCACCTCTAGATCAACTTTTCGTGATCATCAACACTTGAAAAGGTTTTAATAAATCTCACTACGTGAGCCAAAGTCTAATATAAACAGATTATGATGTAGTAAAGTAGGATATACAATCACATAGCATAAGTTGACTCCATCACATGAGCCTTAAACGGTTTTACTTCATAAAACCCTAAGTTTTCCATCAGACTTACGCAAGTCTCAAAACAGTTTTTCACTTTCAAAATCGAACATTTCGTCAATGCAAATAGCGTTTAATAGTTAACGAAAAATGGGAACAAAACGTTATTTTTCACTCAGATCACATAGCCGATAAAAATGATAACATAATTCTTATGTACCGACTCTGTCAAACCAGGGACAAAGGCAACAACTATAGACTTTGCCCATTACCTATCCCTGAATAATTTAAGACTTGTTAGGTAATGACAAGTTCTATATGGAGTCACAACAACGTAAACCACTTCATTTACGGACACAACCGAGAAAAACAACGCACCCACCCCTTCTTTATGGGGATTAACCCAAAAGATGAAGGTACCTACTTGCGCAAGTTTTCGAATTTTTACCGAGGAGCAATGGCAACCCAATACACCCGCTATCTCGGTACATCTAGAGAATCATTTAAAAACTAACCCGTAGCTCAACTACGAAAATATTTCAAACAATTATACATTATACATGTATAAAAGATCCATTGACCATCTGTTACATCATCTATCAAATATAGAGATCAATCAAAACATTTTCAAAAATATTTCCACAGTTTCTATCAAAATGTTTCAAATATGAGACTCAACCCCAAGGGTTAGCTCCAAACCTCCAAAACATAGTTTTTAAGATTTTCACAAATCCTCCGTTTTTAAAACTACCTTTTTGAAAAATATGAGCATCCACAAGTCCAGTATCATGCAATAAACCATAAAAAGCGCAACATATGCTTCTTATCAGTACAAACAAGGTTTAAACATGAAATATGACATTTAAAGTATTTTTAACTGGTGAAAAAGCATATAACTGCACGTAGCACCCTTGAATGACAACATAGTCTAGGATTCTACCTCGATGAGACGAAACTCGAAACCTCAAAAAGCAAACTTCCTCAGAACGAGAATCCATCTGAAATGGATGCAAAGCCTCAGCGTGGATAGCAAGGATCCATAAGCAAATCGCCAAAAACTAAACCCCGAGCCCTCAAAAGTCTAGAGATCAGGTGAAGAAAAGGAAACTTAGTGAAGAAGAAAGGATTTTTCAAAATATCTCCAGGCTGTTGATACTTATAGGCTACGAAAATATAGGGGTTCAATTGACTGAACCCCTCCATTCAGTCGACTGACCCAACCCACGTCTACCCAGTCGACTGGGTCATCTAGTATAGTCGACTAAACTACTGGGAAAACAACCCTTTACAAAAAAAAAGGTTTTTCAGCCCCAAAGCCAACCAAACATGCCTTAATGAAACCTGAGAAAGCGTGAAATACATATATACATGCTATTCTACAACATAGAAGCATAAACGAACACATCGAGTATATATATATCACAAAAAAGAAACGAACCCGGGTTTCACATTTATAATCCCGGTGAGTTGGATAACAATATTAATTATTAATGGAATTTACATCCCGAATAATTGGGATTGATGATACCCCTTAAAGAAGTTTATAAGTTTTGACCGATCCAAACTTGTAGGTGGATTTTATAATCCGGCAGTCAAATAAGTTAAGAAAATGGTCTTAAGGATTTTTTTAAAAAAGTTGATTAAATATAATTATCAGTAATTTAATTTAATTAGCGGGTATTTGTAATCTTAACGTGTGGAGAATAAATAAGTATTTTATAACAAAAACTCGAATAGTACAGTTTCAAAAATAAGGCTTGGAGTTCAATTATAATTCTTTAATAGAATAAATTATAATTTATATTTTTATAAATTACTTTTGGGTTGAGGTAGGATTTCATAATTATATTAGAAGCGCACGTCTTATTTACTCCACAAGTTCCTGTTGTAGCCTATATATATGTTGTTATAAAACCTGATGTCACAATCAATTATTATTCGACAGTTAACTTAGTGGGTAGGATTTCCACGTCTTTGAAACCTAAGTCGAGTTAATAAAGATTTTTTAAGAACATGAAAAGCGTTGCCCACACTATGATCGAGTTCTAGCATTCGGGAATATATCAGAAGGTTTGTGTTGGAGATTTAACTAGAAATCAGAAACTATGGCAGATTGTTGACTAAAAATTGTTGCAGCAACCGATATCAATCTAACTAGATTTCAGAAGATATAATCCTAAAACTAACTTTGGGAGTACTATCGGGTTTTGTTTTAATTGTTCGATATCAAAAATTTTAATCTAGAACCAGTTTCGGCGTTTGTTCATTTGGATAATTTTTGATTAAAATCATAGACATAATCTTAGGATCTTGGCAGTTTACCTCAACAAGAGACGCCACACGGGCGAAGGATGCCACACAAGCTAGAATTTGGCACACAGGCTAATATTGCTACACAGGTTAATATTGCCACATAGGCTCATGTCGCCACACAAGCTAAGATCTCCACACAAGCTATGGTTGCCACACTGACTAATATCGCCACGTAGGCAAGTATCGCCACACAGGCTATGGTTGCCACACAGACTAAAATTGATGATGTTACTCTTACGCAGATTAACCTTAAACACATTATCGATCACAACAATGCAACACATGCATAAAATTCTCAAACTCATGGATGAGATTAATCCCTTTACTTAACTACTCAAATCTCAACACATATTAACACCCAATCTCCAATTAATCCAATTAATTTCACAATTTTCCATCCAAAACACAATTAATACATTAAATCTATGATCTCTAATTTTTCAATAAAAATTAGGATTTTTCATTTAAACAAATCTCATGTAATTCCACTTAAAAAGGGACATTCAGTACCTGTTTGGAATAGCTTTTAAGCTTGTCTTTTAAAAATTTTAGCTTTTTTGAAAAGAAGTGGAATAAAAAAAAGTGAGAGTGTTTGGGATAATTTAAAAAAATTGATGTTAAAAAAAAAAAAGAGCAAGAAAAAAGATTTGGCTTTTTTTATATTGCCTTAAAAACCGTGTAAGCTTATTATGTCAAACAAATCAACTTAAAAGCTGAGCTTTTTAGAAAACAGCTTGCTTCGTTATGATCCCAAGCAGGACCTCAATCACAAATCTAACTTCCATCACACCCAAATCTCAATTCTCCACACCAGATATTCCATACAAACTAGGGTTTAATCTAAAAAGGTGGATTCTATGTAATCATTCTCAAAAGAGGGTAGTTAATAACATATCCAACACATTTATTCATGATTAGTCAAAAATTCTACATCGGTGAGTCAAAACACGAAGCTTTAGCACATAAAAAGAGCCTGAACTTGTCGAATAAAAAATCCACTCGGATTGAAATGTCTTCCTCGTCGAGTAGAACAGTGTCTCCTTCTTGTGTGTTGATTAAATCAGAGCTTAAAAGCCTCAAAATTTAGAGAGAATGAGGAGGAGGTTTGGTGGTCTTTAATGGAGTAAGAAGGGAAGAGAGAAAGAGAAGAAAGAGAGGAAAAAGGGGGGGGGTGGGGTTATCCCGACTCAAGGGAGAGGGGAAGAAGAAGCTTCTCCAAGAAGCTTTGCACCCATTCCAATGCCACTATCCTAACAAGCCCAAAAATGCCGCTATGCTCCCACGATGTATTTAGTCCACATACATATATTCAAGCCAATCCGAAATTAATATTTTTAACTTTATATTAATTAAAAAAACTTATTTTCAAAAATTATCAAAATTTAAAATTATTCCCGAATTAAATTTCTCAAGTCTCCAAGCACACAAGCGGGTTCAAAAAAACATGTTGAAAAGCTATTGGGCCCACTGACCATATGTATATATAATGCACACATGGCAAAACTCAATACCGCATAGGTAAAATATTACATAAACATTTAACTACAAAATTAAAACAAAATCGGGTCTCACACTGAAATCCTGGTGTCACTGTGTGGACTGAACTATCTGTGACCCTGTCACTCTCTGAGTATTCCCTCCTTGAGGGAAATATCGACATACATGCTCTGTCTAACCACACTGAAAGCAAGTAACGGGCCCTCTCCCCTGAGGTTGAGATGGTGGCTGACTTTATGACTGTCTCCTTGCAGGCAGTCAATAGCACGGTGACCAGGCTATCGACATAAGAAACAGGTAATCTCCCTATGCTCAGATCATCTAGAAGAAACTACTGAAGGTTTGGGAGCCAAACACGGCTACTGAACAGATCCCGAAGGAAAAGAACTAAGACCAAACTATCTCTGTCTCTTTGAATGGCACCCCTCAGACTGTGTGCTCATCCCTCCTTGTTGAGTCTTAACTTCTCTAGCCTCGTAAGTTTCTTGCAATGTATTCTCGATGGTAATGGCTGACTCCACTAACTCTATAAAGACAAGTATCATCTGCACTACTACTCGATCTCTAATATCGGGTTTAAGACCCCATTTGAATCTCTTGGAGGGCAAATTGGGAAAGAGTTATAAACGTGGCTTCATATTGAACCACTGTCATCTCTCATTGAGTAACGAAAAGGAACTCCTCTCTGTAGATGTCTCGTGAAGACTCAGGAAAACACTTCTCAAGGTACACTATTATAAAAGCTTCGCAAGTGCCCTCAACTGTAATTGGTGTAAACTTCCACCATTCATAGGCATACCCTCGAAGCTAAAAAGTGGCAAAGGTCACTCATAAATTGTCTTCTACAATCTGTAACGTATTAAGGATTTGGGTAACAAGCTTTAGCCACTCTGTGGCGTCCTTAGGGTTTGGGTCTCTGATAAACGTTAGAGGGTCCAACTGTCGGAATTTTCTCGTCGCATAAGTTGCCTAGGGATCAGGTACTCGAGATGCTCTCCTTACTACCTCGGCTAGCTGCCTCATGGCATTAACCATTTCTCAAATCGAATTGTCACCCCCCATTTGATCCTAAGGGGCATTCACATCCCCACCTTTTGCAACTAGTATAAAATCAAGACTCCTACCTCGACCCCGATCGCAGCCTCACCTCGGAGGCATAACACTATATTAAAAGATTAGAAAACTAATCAACAGAAGGGTAAATTATTACACTATGCTTCCAATGAAATTCTACTTTAATTCAGTTATCATTCAACACTTGGAAATCACATCAACAAATCTCACGTAACGAGGAGCACCAAGAGGAGTGACATGTCAATCTGAATAATTCATTTAGATTTCTCATCAGAAATAACATTTCTTACTCGACCACCAAATTAGTTGACTAGATGCCCAAAGGCAAGACACACCATTTCCAAGGTTCAACCTTCATGCTCACGTATATATATAACACAAAAATGTAAAACTCTATCACATTCTCATCATTTATACATATTAACATATGCATGCAAAACACAAACACCAACTTCACAGAGTGGCGCAGCCACTGTCTATGAGACCCTAACCCATTTTTTTAGCACTTTTCGATGTGCGTTTAATGTTTTTTTTGCAGCATATTTATATGCCTTTTGATGCATGATCGGTGCTAGATATGCATGCGGGGTTGATTCCCGGGGCCATTGGGCGTTGCGGTACGAATTTTAAAAATTAAAAAAAAAAAGATATTTTCATGGCCTATAAATATCTAGCATTAGATATTATCAAAAGATATTTTCAAAACATCTTAGCTAAATTTCCTCCTTTTTCTCTCTGCCTTCTCTCTAACTTCTCGGGGGCCCAGCGCTCGATTTTCGACAATCTAACTGCAGATCCTTTTTATTGGCACGGTGGGCTACACATCCATCCGGATAGAGTCTCATTTCGGTGAAGCTCCATTTTGTACGTGGTTTGAGGTGTCGAGATTTTAACTCATTGTGGTAGGATCCTAGACTCTTATGTCTTATAAGGGTGCTATGTGTAAAGGATGGATGTTTTTTTATTTTGTCGGAATCTATTACTCTTCCAAGTGCCAGCTGTCTTCCACTACTTAAATCGGAATATATAATATTCAGAGACCTTAGATTTCCATTTGAAAGTCAAAATAAAGGTGAGAAAAATATTCCCCACTTTACACTGTAGATTACCTTTTGCTATTCACTTTTTAGTTTGTCGGTGACACCTGTTCTCCACTACATAAAATTAGGATATAATATTCTACGACATAATCATTACACTGTGGGTCCCACTTACTTTATGGTGTCACCCACGTGATGGTGGGACCACACTGCGCTCCTAACGGTGCGCGGGGGGCAAAACAGTAATATTATATTGTTTTACCCCCAAGGAAAATGACACAAATGCTCCTCTAGGGCAATTTAAAACCACATCTTCTCATCTTCTCACCTATATCTTAACCCGCAAAGCCCTCCCAGGTGAGAAACTACCATAAATATGGCCAGATCTCCCCATTCTTTCAGAGTTTAAGGAAAATTGCACAATTTGTACTAGACCACATCTGGTCCCTCTTCCAACCATACAACCCTACCTACATAAGAGTTGCTACGGAACTCCACCAAGACGATGAGCCTCACCTCCACATCCTTCTGCAAATAGAGAAGAGGTTCAACATCACAACTCCTACACACTGCAATATCAAAAATCCACATGTGGTGAATCTCACCTTCCATCCCAATATACAAGTACCATGTTCAGACGCCCACGTAGCAAACTACATAGCAAAGGAAGGAAATTTCATTGACAAGGGAGTTCTCAAGGTAACCTGACGCAGTCCAAAAAAGAATAGGGACACCATCTGGACATCCATCCTTAATGACTCCACTTCAAAATTTGACTTCTTATATGGAGTAAAAACGCAATAGCCATTTATATGGGCTACACAACTACGAAACTTGGAATTCGCAGTCAATCAACAATGTCCTGAGCAACCGGGTGTCTACACACCAAAGTGGACGTGGGTCCCTACTGTCCCACAGACCATTAGGGACTAGGTTGACATAAATATCCTATGCGTAAGTAGGAATTTACTCCACCTATACATCAACAACCCACAAGTCATACAAGACGTTCACTACATGCACCAAGAAACAATTGAGCATATTGAAAATAGAATAATTCTAGAAAGTGAAGATCCTGACGTGTTAACATTTTCAAGAACCAGAGATGAAGTCGAATCGCCCCCTAAGCTTTATCATTGAAGGACCATTTAAATCCGGAAAGATTTCATGGGCAAGGAGTTTAGGACTACATAATTATTTTTGTAGTACAGTGAATTTTTCTATATATAATCCGCCCGCATTATATAATATTGTAGATGATTTACCCTTTAAATTCTTACCATGTAAAAAGGAACTTTTGGGGGCACAAAAAGACTATATTGTTAATGAAAAATATCGTAGAAAGCAAGGCATCCCAGTGGTATTCCTTGTATTGTTTTATGTAACTCCGATATGTCATATCACAAGACTATTAGTTTTGAACCATATTAAAAAAGTGAGCAGATTCCAATGTAATCTTTTAATTTTTTAATGAAAACTTCTATTAAACTTTATTAACTGTGAATTGTTAAATGTGTTGATTAAATTAATGTTTATCTCATTTTCATATTTAATTTGTTAGTGCCAGCTGTCTTTCACTACATAAAATTAGGATATAATATTGAAGTGGGATTAATAAACATTCACATAGGATTCTTATTTAAATTTCAAAATAAACAAGTGGGATATAATATTCATACACAAGAGATTCCGGTTGAAAATTTTTTCCACAAGTGAGATATAATTATTGTACTAGTACAATAATATGTTTAATATTCATTCACCTCAGATTCCCATTCAAATGTTTTCTATTTTATTTTTTTATTATTTAATTTATTAAATATCTATTAAAGGCAAGAATCAATCCTGTTAAACCCTCCGGGGGATGAAACTCTGCAAGGCATAAATAAAGAAGTTAAATATTTTTTTAATTATTTAATTTTTTAAATATTTATTCAGTGAAACAATCAACCCTGTTAAACCTTCCGAGGGGATGAAACTCTACGAGGCATAAATAAAGATGTTAATTATTTTGGTTTTATTTTTTTATAAATATTAATCTCTGAACATATGCAGACTGGCATTGACATTTACTATGACCAATCCATTGGCATTGGGAGCGTAGGATACAATAGTTCATATTTTATTAATATTTTATTCCACCTTAAAAGTCTTGTGACCATATCTCAATCACGATTTATAAGTCATTAATAGACAATTCAATATATATTGGATGGAAATCAATGGCCGATACGCCGTCCACAACACATTTTGGATAGTCTACCTCCATATACCTGAACATTAAATAACACGAAGAGGGGTAACTGTTTTATAATGATGATGACGATGATGTTTTAACGTTATAGGCGATAGAGATGTAAAATAATATATTAAGATGAAACTAAAACTAAATTCATTGAATTTATTTAATCATCTCTATAGTGGGTTCTTTCTGTGGGACCCCAAATATCCCATCCATCATCAGGGTTACTTTCTACAGTACAGGTAATATCCTGTATTACCCTATAGGGCAGTTCCCCTTTTAACACCACGCGTTCACAGTCTCCTTTACCCAAGAGCCGATGGAAGAATACTCTAAGCTGGGAAGCATCCATCCTCATGACCCACGTGTACATCCCTCATGTGTGTTTCTATCGGTTAAAACTGCATGAAAAATCGTTTTATGTTCAAATGGGGTTTTGGTTTAAAAACCTATTTTTTGTCATTTTTGGTGGATGAAATCGTGTTTCGGGTGTTTCTTTCATGGTTTTGATGTTAGGCTTGGGCGTAGGCATGTCCGAGGGTGTTGGATGGGAGTTTGGAGGCATCGTTTTGGACTCGAGAGTGCAAAAATAGTAGCTCAGAGTCAAGTTTCGTCAGGGGTCAGTCGACTAGACCTGGGAGGTTAGTCGACTAGATCTTGGTTTTGGGGGTTCGATTGACTGAACCAGGGAGGTTAGTCGACTGACTTGCTTCTGTTTTGGATTTTTGGCTTTCTAGTGTGTTTTCAGTCGACTGGGATTTTGGGCTGGTTGTTTGTGGTTTGGTTGTTGGGTTCTTGGTTTTCAATTGGTTTTCAATGGTAGTCAGTTGATTGATATATGGGATTAGTTGACTAAAATACTGTTGGACTCTTTTTGGGGTTCTGTTGGTCTTGTTGTGGTTTCGGGGGTCGTGTCGTGGCCTCGGGTGTTTGTGTAGGTGCCATTCTTGGGGTTGACGTGCATGGTTAGTTATGGGTGTGGTGCACAGTTAGGTACGTGGTGTTTGTTCTTCGTTGGGTGTGGGGCGTGCTTATGCCCGTGGTTCTTTTGGGAAAAAGATGGTGTTTTTGGTGAACTCGTAATTCGTTTGGGTTTGGTGTTGGCCTTCTGGTTAGGCATTGTTTTGTGGGTTGTCGGTTGTTCCTGTGAGTGGGTATCGAGTTATGTGACGGGTGGCGTCTTGATGTGAACTATACATGGCTATGTGCATTTATAACTCTAGTTTATTTATGTATGGATTATGTAGGTGAATTACATATTTTTGAAGTCGTTATGTGTAATGTGGTTATGTGATACGTAATATTGGTACGTGGAATTATGCATTAAACACTGGTTTAGTTATGTATATGTGTATGAGATGAGATAGATGGATGTGTGATTCTGTGAATGTTTAACCCTGATTAACAAGGCGTTCGTCGGGGCTGATGTCCTTCGGCGAGAGGCCGAGAAGGTGCGTTTGTTGGTGCTATGGTCCTTTGTGAGAGATCAAAAATGTGCATTTTATGGGGGCTGTGGTCCCTCAATGGAAGTCCAAGAAGGTACATGGATTGCATGAAATGCATATCGGCACGGATAAACCAATTTTAAAACTGTGTTTACGACCCGTGTGAGTCGTACTATAAAAATCATTTTCAAGGCTCTTGTGAGTCAAAAATGGTTCTTATCCTCGCTTTCCCGTTGCTTGTAAAAATTATTTTAGTGGCTTGGAAGAGAGTCAAAAATTACATCTCATTTTTCTAGCATATTTGTCTTATATTTCATGTTTGTCTAGTTTCTGCTAAGCTTTGGCTCATGACGTGGGATTTAAAATATTTTTTAGGTACCGGTCACACAGGTTGATCTAGGGTTGCTGGAGAGGCAAAAGATCTGTAGTCTTCCTTTTTGTTCTTTCTGTATCATGTATGTTTACATATTTTTTTGGTGTTGAAACCGTTTAATGTAAGTCTTTTGGCGATTATATATAATGCATGTATGTTTCATATTGAGAGTGTATTCTCGGATTGGGTGTTATGTTTTGTTGCTGGTGGATGTTTCACGTGACTCAGAGTTTGGGGCGTGACAGTTTGGTATCAGAACTTTGGGTTCGAATACCTAAGAACCATGGAAAGAGAGTGTACCACCGTGTGAGGTTGATTGCGTGTGCTTGATTGCATGTGTTTAGATGTTTTGATAACATGAACGTGTTAGCATGTTAAGTATGAGAATGTTGTGTATATGTGAGCATGGGAGTTGAACTTATGATTGATTAGTCTTGCCTTTTGGTGTTTGAATTAACAAACTTGAGAGCCAAGTTAGAAACACATTCAGCTAATGTGATTTCTAGCAGGGAATCTAAGTAGGTTATCCAGACTAATGCGTCATTCTTGTCGGTTCTTTGCTGAACCTATGTGGCAACGTGTGGCAACGTGGCAACGTGTAAGCATGAACCTACATGGCAACGTGTTAGCATGTTTGTGTGCTTTGTTTATGTTCATGCGATGTGCTGTGTCATATGTTCTGTCTTGCTTTCATATAGACGTGATGTCTGCTAGAGGAGGGCGAGGCCGTGGTCGAGGACGTGGCCATGGTGTTGGCCAAGGGGATGTTCCTATCCCTGATGCTGAGGATGAAAATGCTCCCCAAGGACTTGTTGACATAATAGAGTTGTTACGTTCGCTGGTGGGTTTCGTCGGTCAGTTGGTTGAGGCCGCTAGAGGTGAGACCGTTAAAGAGGGAGTGCCTGAGGCGAGAGCTATAGTGGTGATGCAGAAGTTTAGGTGCATGGATCCACCTACCTTTGCTGGAGATCCTGATCCTATTGTAGCGACCGAGTGGTTGGAGCTGGTGAGCTATATCCTTGATACGCTACAGATAGCTGAGGATGAGTTGCGGGTTTCTTTTGCCACCTTTCAGCTGAGAGGTAATGCTCATTAGTGGTGGAGATATGCC
>JAUMHN010402040.1:0-15703 GCA_032360265.1 Heliamphora ciliata
GATTTTTGGTAAAAAATTAACTGGACAGGCAAACGTCGAAACGGGTTCCAGATAAAACTTTTGACGTCGAACGATCAAAATAAAAACCCGTGCAACCATAGTTAATTTAGAAGAATACCTTTTACTGGTCAATTCTTCAAATACGATTTTGATTCTGAGTTGAAACTCCTGTCAGACCTTCTACTGTATCCCCTTATATAATTCCTAAACATAGTGTGGGCTACAAACCTTTGATAACTTATACCGGTAGAACCTGGACAGTTTTAATCATGAAGACCAGTTCTGAATTTGGTTCATCCTACCCATATATTTATAGGGCAATAGCAGGGATGTATAGAGTAATTATGACGAATACTTCTAGTGGAACACAAATATCCATCCAGCGATTTTCGCAATTAAGCAAACCTCATAGTGGTATCTGCAATTATGAAAATCTTATAGCAATTTTTGTAATTTTCATGAAATACTAAATTACAGTTCACACCACTAAAGAATTGTAATTGCACTCTAAAAGCCATATTCTCAAGACCTTCTAACATTGAGCTCCTGTTATTAAATGCTTAGCTCATCTCTCCACGTTCTCTCGATACCCGCCAATTAAATTTAATTACTGACAATTTAATTTAATATGCATCTTAAAATTCCTTAAACCCTTCTTCTTAACTTATTTGACCACCGGATAATCAAATCTATCTGCAGGGTTTGACCCGGTCAAAATTTATAAGCTTTCTTAAGGGAGTATCGTCTATTCCGATCATTCGAGATGTGGATTCTGTCAATAATTAAGATTCACCATATAAATAATACCGCTATCTAACTCACCGAGAATATAGACCCATATAAGATCGTACCCTGTAATAAATCAAAATAACGAATATTAAATATACGCAAATCAATAATTATTTCAGGATTAAGAGCATAAGCACTATTTATAATAATCTTGTGGTGTGAATTAATTTATATACTTAATATAAAATTAATTACCCCAATGTGTCCCGTTCGTTACACACAAAGTGTACCAACACAGAGAGTCGGAATAATAGACGACGCTATTATCTATTTCCCGTAACCAAGACATGCCTACTAAAACTCTATACTACAATCGTACCGATGGTATGTCCATTTCTATCTAAATTGTGAACATAGAACTTATTTTCTACAAGAACCTAAAATCTGATCTTCTGTATACAAGTTGTACTCTACACACTAGATTAAATACTGTGCAGAATAAAGGACATCAATGCATAACATTAAAATAAAATTAAATACTAAAAATATGATTTTCAGTATACCAACCCTAACAGTAGCTGCAGCATTAGGCAAGATCGGCGCCTTAGAAGAACTGGGATCTAGAAGAGCATACACTCGTCCCTACATTTCGCTAGTCAGTCCACCATAGGCCTAGACTGAGGACTACCGCACTGACTAGACAGATGCACCTCCCTTTGTAACCCTAGAAATCTGAGCTACTGGATGCGACTAGCGATATGTCTATTGTCCCTATACGGGCAGAACAACTGGTGCACCTGGCGTGCTCTATACACTCCGTCCCTGAGGGCAATTCCTACGAATGTGTCATGACTGGTTACATCCATAACAAACTGGTGACTCTCTCTCATGTGACTGAACAAGTAATGAATTTTGAGACTGTCCCTTTTGTGGACAGTTCGTCACCTGATGCTTTATTACCTGCACTAATAACAGATGAGCTCTCTCTGCTCTGACCTTACTAACGAAGCCATCAATGGTGTTGGTGTAGAAAACTATTGCTGTGACCGAAAGGGACGTGGACCAGGGCCAAAGGACCTCTGCCTCTTGTTCGAGTGCCCACCTAACTGAGTATCCACTCCACTTTGCGATGCCTTGACCTCTTTGGGTCTACAAGTCTCACTCAGGGTATTCTCTATAGTAACTTTCGATTCCACCAGATCTGTAAACACATGTAATCTCAATCCTGCCACCCGTTTCCTAATCGCGGGCCTCAGACCCCTTTCAAACCTCTTCGAGCGCAGATTGTTGGAAGATTTGTAGTCTTAAGCAAAGCAGGACAAGCTGGTAAAGCTCGTCTCATACAGTAGCGCACTTAGCGCTCATTAGGTGAGGGAAAAAAACTCCTCACAGTAAAGATCCCTCAAGGACTCAAGAAAGTACTTCTCCAGAAATATCTTCGTAAACGCATCCCATGTGCCTCCCACAACTGTTCTAGTAAATTTTCACCACTCATGGACGTCACCTCTCAGCTAGAATACGGTAAATGCACCCCTCAGGTCATCCTTGACTATTTGTAGTATATCAAGAATCCTAGTCACAAGCTCCAACCATTCTGTGGCCACCTTGGGATCGGGATCCCCAATAAAGGTGGGAGGGTCAAGACGTCAAAACTCTCACATCGCGACTGTCACCCTCAACTCGGGTACTCTTCCTCTCTCCCCCTAACAACCTCGACTAGCTGGCGGTTGGAGCTTACCATCTCACGCAGCAAGTCTACCCCATCTACAGGTCTTTGGAGAGTATTAGCATCCTCAATATCAGAGATTAGCACATTCTCTTGGCCTAAATCACAACCACGACCTCGTCCTCTCCACGCAAACATAACTTCTGTATGAAAAAAATATAAAACATAACAACATAAGATTCAGCTCATCATGTTATTACAAACATCAACTACATAGCCATGCTAACACGTAGTCATAAATGATCATGCAAACACATCTCGCTTACCGAGGAGAATTGACAGGAGTGACACGTCAATTTGGGTAATCTACTTAGATTCCTTACTAGAAAATACGTCAACCAAATGCATTTCAAACTTAGCTTCCAAGTTTGTTAATTCAAACGCCCGAAGGCAAAATCAGTTAATCATAAGGTCTAACCCCCTTGCTCACACATACACGGCATTTACATACTCAACATGTTATCATACTCATGTTATCAAAGTATCTAAACACATGCAACCAAGCACAGGTAACCATCCTCATAGGGTGATGCAACCTCTTCCCACAACTCTTAGGTATTCGAGTCCAAAGCTCTAATACCAAGTTGTAACACCCCAATTTCTAAACAATAAAACTCCAAACACACCATTCTAAACCCAAAAGGTTATTCAAAAGATTTTCCATCCAAAAACCTCATTTCGAAACAAAATCAAACTTTTATTCAAAGTGGTTGTCCGCTCGAGTGGGCTCTCCATCGCTCGAGCGGTAAGACACCCGAGAGATTTTCAAGCTAGAAACCAAAAAATCTTTCCAAGTCTCAAAAACACACCTAAAAACCTTATCTTGGAACAAGATTTTAAATAAGCAAAATATAGGGACACAAAATTAGTTTGATAAAGAAACTTCTCCTTTCAACCCAAAAGCCTTGATACCAACATTTTTATACCAAACCAAGCATTTCAAACCGAAAACTCCCAAACCAAACACAACCCCATGCCTCACATACAAACAACATATGAAGCCATGGCCCAAAGGCCTTACATGACATGGCTTAGAATCCAAAACATAAACATCTATACATGATTTCATAACAAAAGAGAAAACTAAGAAAAGTCTTCTGCCTCCTCTGGCTCCTTTAGATTATCCCATGTGATCACAATCACCTGAAAAAGGTTTTTAAATTTCACAACATGAGCTGAAGTTCAATAGGAAACAGATTAGTATGAATTTAAAAGCAAAACATGCTAACACAAATAATATGGATATCTCGACTCACACGAGCCCCATAAACGATTTTGCTTCTCAAAACCACAAGTTTTATATCATTTCATAACGTTCAACAATATAATAAGCACATAACAATCATGTTCACATACGTCTCGTACTTTTTTACAGTCTTTCACTGTAGGATAGTACTAACCCAATCATTCAATTCTTTGCGGTCTTTCACGCGGGACAACTACTTTCCCTAATATACAACTTTTCATAGTCTTTCACCATAGGACAACGACTTACGCCAATACACAATTCTTCACGGTCTTTCACCGTAGGATAACAACTTACCCCAATATGCAATTCGTTACAACGACACATGGTATGACTTAATAGATATAGATACTCACATAGCCATCTACCAAACACCTAGTCACACCCCATCATATCTTCCATGCAGCCACTGAGATTAACCAACATCTCAACTGAATCATTTTAAAACAAGGCTCAACCCCAAAGGTTAGCTCCAAATCTCTAAACTAGGTTTTCGCAAACATTTTCGTAATCTTTCGATTTTTGAATCTCATTTTTTTAAAAACTATGGACACACCCAAGTTCACCAACTTTGTAATACACCACAAGATCGCACACATACCTTTTTATCCAACAAACATGGTTTAAACACCATGTTCAATAATAAATGCATTTTTAAATGGTAGAAATGCACATAATTACACGTAGCACCCTTTCTAAAATAAGGTAGTCTAGAATCCTACCTCGACGAGTTAAAGATCAAAGTTTTAAACACTGACAAGAAACTAAAGTCGCCAAAACGCGATTCTACTCGGATGAACGCGAAGCCCACAGTAAGAATATCGAGGATTGACTATCTAAATACCAAGATTCGAACCCTAATCAAGCCAAAAACTAGAGAGAAGGTAGAGCTTTTGGGAGATTTATCTAGAGAGATGAGTGGAAACTTGTAAAACAAGATTTGACACAATGATCAAGGCATGAACTGCCTTTATAAAATCTCACGCCCGGTTGTCCGCTCAAGCAAATATAGGCCCGCTCGAGCGGTCCCCCACCAACCCAACTCTCGATCACAAGCCCGCTCGAGCAGTCATCGCTGGGTGAAAACTCGAACAAAAAACGCATGACCAAGCCCACGCATGCATAACACATAAAGAAACATGCTATTCTAAAACAATTGAAGCACAACCAACACATCAAATAATCATTAAGAAAAAGAAACGGAACCAGGTCTCACAGTCCATATACAACAAGAACTTGTAAAAGTGCTATTTCTTGCGAGAGCGAAATCACCAACCACATTAAGGCACTGATGAGGAATTTGAAAGATTTACACATAACAAAAAAAAATTTTAAGCGAAATAGCAAAGATTGAGGGTAAATAATTCACTTACCAAACCAAAGTTGAATTCATGAGCACAATCTTATTAGTGTTGGTGTTACAATGAACAATACCCTCAAATTTAAACGTTCCTAATATACTCAGAATTTGTCGGTTAGGAAATGAGAATGCACTATGAAAAGGATAAGTATCAAAAAACAAATTATATCAAGCAAGTTAATAATTAACCAATGACCTTGAATCTGTTCAACTCAGGGTAGGATTCCTTTTGACATCATCCTTTTCGAATTTGTTGTTTACCTTAAGTTAGGAAATTCGTGCTCTACTGGCACTAATGATTGCTTCTACAAAGCACACAAAAACTCAATTTGTCAAGCAAAATGAGAATTTGATTGGCAACATAAGAAAATTGTGTTATTTTCAAAGTTTTATTTGATGCAATTAATTGTTTATCACCACTTTTAATGACACATTGTCCTTAAAAATATTGTTGTGTACATCACTTTTTGTCTTATGATTTTATTTAATTTATTTTTTATGAGAAAATTTAGACAATTTTCCTTTAGAGGCCAATTCATAAAGGCGCTCCATCAAAAAGAAGAGTGAGTGCCCAAATTAGAGCATCTCCAACCTAATACTCTATTTAAGAGGATCAAAATAATATTTTTTATTCAAAATGTGCTTATAAAGAACTATACTATTCATACAGCACAGAAAAAAGAAATCCAAGAAACATACCACATAGAAAAAGCCAAGCAGGAGCTTTTGAAGATCTGTAAAATAGCGAAAAACCAAATCAAGAAACAGAAGAACACGAAATCGAAAAGAAAAGAAGGAAGCACATCAAGCAGATCAAGTACATCAATTAGCACAACAAAAAGAGAAGAGCACGAACAAGACAGAAAGAAAATAAGGAACCACATCAAGCACATTAACCATATGATGCAGATCAAGCACATTAAGCGCGAGAAACAAGCACACCAAGCAGCAGAAAAAAAAGGAGAAGAGCACCAATAAGACGTAAACAACTAAAACCGTAGATTCGAAGAGAAAATCCTAGATCCACAAGAAAGCAAAAGACAAGATCAGACGCCTGCAAAATGGTTGCGCGAGCACAACCTTCGAGGATCTGTAAAATAGCAATACAAACAGCTCAGTAAAGAAATGAGAAGAGCACGAAGAACACACAGTCATGCAAACAACCAAAACCCTAGATTCAATAATCAAAAAGTGAAAGAGAAGATGAAAGTCCTAGATTGACAAGAAAACAAAAGAGAATAAGAATCGCGACCAACCGATGAGAAAGAGCAAAGATCGAAAAGGTTGTAGGTGAAACCCGAAAGTAGGAATGACCTGGGCACCTCTAAAATGCCATCCGCAACGAGGCAAGCATCAGAACCCTTGTATAATGTGCAGTACAATGGGTGTACACTAGCATGCGAAATGGGTGCGCAAAGAATGGGTAGGAGCACCCATAGTTGGCCTCTTTGAGAAATAACGCCAATTTGACGAGCTAATGATGTAAGTCTAGACAAATAGTAGCTAATCAAGATATTCATTACCTCAATTAGACACCTAATACAGGTATGAAGAGCTTTGAGCATGCACAAAACCACTCACCTAAAAAACAAAAATTATATGCAGGCTGGCAAAGGAAATAATCAAACCTTAGCATGCATGATGCACCACTTCCAAAATCGCCCATTCATGCAAGCATCAATACCACTTATTTTCAGTACCAATTCATTACCAAAATCTCTAAAATAGAAAATATATCAAATTTCTACCAAAAAAAAAACAAAAAAATCGAGGACTAACCAAAATCTAATCATTGGCATTCATCAACATGAAAGCACCCAATGCACAGCTGCAATTAGATTCTACATTGAGCGCTCAAACATGTATTACTAGGCAAAAAAAAAGGAAGAATAGACAAATCTTTCAAAGGGCAACAACACTTGAAAGGGCAAGCCCACCTGACCGGCATCTGTTCAATTGTTTTGGTCATTTTGGTCTTGTTTGGATGAGTGGAGTAAAAAAAATATCATAGTTGAATAAACTTTTAAAAAATAAAAATTACAAAAAGCAGTATAAAACAATCATGTAATATATTATTCAAAATGAGTACAAAAGCATAAAGGAAAAGAATAAGATTTAGGATACAAAACTTAACTACGAATATGAATGCTTATTCCCAGGTAACATGGTATTGGAACTTTACACCAATTTTAATAAGATAGGTCAAAAGCCAAAAGAGAATGCACTACAAAATTTACAAGCCCAATATTCTCTTCTTTAGACCAATATTGCACAATAATTAAAAACTTTTGTGTAATAGCAAGCTACACAACATTGTATTCAACAAAATTTACCAAGTAATAGAGAATTCACTTGAAACATAGTTTTCCATTATGAAAGATGCATGTTTACACAATGTCAAAACTGCTTGATTAAGAAAACTAACATAAATTATGATAATGATATTTTTTCCATTCAAGAGACTCTCCCGAAATCCAATTGGTCGTCAACTGCAACTCTTTTAGCTTCACAATAATATTTTTTCTGGTGGAATCTACCAATTTGCTATTTGTAATTGTTAGAATAAAACTTTAATATTTTGATTTGTGACAAATTAAAAAAATTTCTTAACACGACCATTGTTGGTCTTACTATTTGTAATTTCTCGTTGTTGGTTTTACCATTTACCAATTCTATAAGCATCATATATAAAAAAGATACAAAATACTCAAAAGCATCATTTATATTTTGCTCAATTTTCATGTTAGGCAATTTTTTTTCTAAGCACAAGCTCTAAAGATTCAAAAAAGAAAAAAAATCAATTATTATCAAATACCTACAATTTCTTCTTTGCATCCGAGTCGAAATCTAAAAACATATAACTTTACTTTATTACCATTTTTAAACTTTCCTTCCAAGTAGAAACAATGACACAAATAAACACAAACAAATTAACCAATGAAAAATGATCCAATAAAAAATAATGCAAAAAACATACCTCTGAAAACAAGCAAAGCGTGAACTTTGAAGATCTACAAAATAGAAATAAAAACAAATCAATACAACATAAAGAGAAGTGCATGAAGAAAACACAAACAACAACAACAACCAAAACCCTAGGTCGACAATTAGACAGGGAAAAAGAACAACAATATCTGTAAAATCAACCATAACCATAGCAATAAAAATAAATCAACAAAGAGAAGAGCACGAAGAAGATACAAACAACCAAAACGCTAGCCTGACAATCAGTAAAAATAAGAACACGAAGAAAACGCAAACAATCAAAAGTGTAGATTCAATTCGACAATCACAAAGCCTGTGAGACCTCGACCTGTTTCATTTTTGAAATGATTTTAAGTGTTGATGGAGTTAACGCATGATCTTGGTTTATGTTCTTAAAACGTGTTTGGTTGCATTTAATTGGACAAAAGGTGTTCTTACGATTTTTTTTGAGGTTAATGGACTTGTGTGTGTCCATGGTTTTCGAAAAAGAGCTGTTTGGTTGGTTATTTTTGGACCTACGCTTGGACACTGGAAACGGTTTGAGAACCAATAGCAATCCAGTCTATTGAAGGTGTCAATCTGGTCGACTGACTGGACAGTGTGGTGTTCAGTCGACTGAAGGAGGAGGTTCAGTCGACTGAACCCCTGAATTTATGCGTGGTCTATAAATATCAGACGTTGGGAGATATTTTGAGATATAATTTTTAGATCTGGTTTTTTTCTACATGAAACATCTGCCTTATGTCTAGATTTTGATGGGCCCAGGGCTCGATTTTCAATGATCTGACGATGGATCTTTAGTATTGCTTTTGGGGGCTTTGCATTTATCCGAACAGAATCTCGTTTCGTTGAGGTTCATTTTTTTAGGCGTCGACCTTTTGGCTCAACGAGGTAGGATCCTAGACTATGTTGTCTTTAAAGGGTGCTACGTGCAGTTATATGCTTTTCTACCGGTTGAAAATGCTTTAAATGTCATATTTATGTTTAAACCTAGTTGTTTGGATAAAAATCATGTTTTGCACTTTTCTTAGTTTATTACATGATATGGACTTGTGGCTACTCATGGTTTTCAAAAAGGTGGTTTTGAAAACGAAAGATTTGTGAAAATCTCAAAAATCGTGTTTTTAGAGGTTTAGAGCTAACCCTTAGGATTGAGTCTCAGATTTGAAATGTTTTGATAGAAATGGGGGAAGACATTTTGAAAATGTTTTAGAATGTTATTTGATCTCCATGATTAATGTATGATGTGGCAGATGGCTAGTGGATATTTTTATACATGATTAATGTATAACTGTTTAAATATTTTTATTGTTGAGCTACGTGTTGGTCTATAAATGATTCTATAGATGTGCTAGGATAGCGAGTGTGTATTGGGCCGCCATTGCTTTTCAGTGAAAGTTCGAAAACTTGCGCAAGTGGTGCTTCATTCATTCAGGTTAATCCTTGTAAAGAAGTGGGGTGCTTCATTCCCTTGGTTTAGTTGTAAATGAAGTGGTTTATGTTGTTGTGACTCCATATAGAACTTGTCATTACCTAACAGATCTTAAATAACTCATGACTAGGGTAATGGGCAGGAGTCTATAGTTGTTGCCTCTGTTCTTGGTGTGACAGAATCGGTACATAGGAATCTTTTTCTCGGCTATGTGATCCGAGTGGAAAATATGGTTTTGTTCTCGGCTGTGTGGTTCGAGTGGAAAATAACTTTTTGGTTACTATTTTTCTTTAACTGTGAAACATTGTTGCATTGTTAAAATGCTTGGTTTTGAGGATGCAAAATCATTTTGGAGGCTTATGGGAGTCTGATGGAAAACTTGGAATTTTATGAAGTAACACCGTTTTGAGGCTCATGTGGTTGAGTCAACTTTATGCTATGTGATTTCATATCCTTCTTTACGACTTTATAGACTGTTTCTATTATATTTCAGCTCACGTTGTGGGATTTGTAAAACCTTTTTCAGCTGAACGTGGTCATGTAGGTTGACCTTGAGATGCCCAGAGGTGGCTGATGGCAAGACTCCGATGTTTTGTTTTTGTTAGGTAGTTTATACCTTTTTATATGGATCATGTTGTTTTTGATCGGAAAGCATGTGTAAAGTAATTCTTATGGCCGTGGTGCCAATGTATGCATGGTTTATGCTTTCGAGAGAGACCATGGGATGGTTGTTATTTTCTGTAGTTTTTTATTACGATTTTTGTTGGTTGGTGCAATGGTTTACAAAAAGGGTTTTCAAATAGTTTTTGCTTCATTCAAACTCTTGTGCTTCGAGGAAGATTTTGAAATGGCCTTATGCTTCTTTTAAAAAAGAAAAGATTTTCCTATCCAAAATATGTATTTTGTTTTAAAAGCTTGGCTTTTAGGCTGCAATTGTAGTCTCTTGGGCTATTATTTTAAATTAAATAAACCCTCAGTAGTGCGTTTTACAAAAGTTTTAGCCTCGTTTTGGCTTCATGGTTTTTCACCCATTTGTGTTTGGACGATTTTAGTGGTTGTTCGTGGGCTTTTCGCGTGATCCGGAGTTTGGAGCGTGACAACTTGGTATCAAAACTCTGGATTCAAATACCTAAGAGCCGTAAAAAGAGGGTGCGTCACCTTGTGAGGAAAGATATGTGTGTGCTTGGTTGCCTGTGTTTATGTTTTAACATGAGCATAAGAGCTTGTTGAGCACGTGGATGCTGTGTATATGTGAGTATGGAGGTTAGACCTTAGGATTGATTAGTTTTCCCTTCGAGCATTTGGATTAACAAATTTAGAAGCCAAGTTAGAAACGCGTGTAGCTGACGTATTTTTTAGCAGGAAATCTAAGTAGGTTATCCAAGTAACGCGTCATTCTTGTCGGTTCTCCTCGATATGTGTATTGTGTTTGCATAATCGTTTTAGCTATGTGTTAGAAATAACATGATAGGATGTTGTGTTCTATATTTCTTTTATATATGAACTGTATACCCTTGGAGACGATGAGAAGGTGGTTTAGGTTTTGGATGTGCAACTCGATTGCAGTTGGTTCCTAAAAGGTAAGGTTATGGGCTGAGTGTCGACTGCTTAGTGCGTTGTGGAACTCGTCGGTGAGTTGGGTTTAGCCACGTGAGGTTGGCCTCGGTTGGTGAACTATTGAGTGTTGGTATGTGTAGAGTTTGTTCAGGTATAATTAAAGCATGGTTAGTGGCTTGGTTTTGGTAGCTGGCTCCTCTTGAGAGTTTGTTACTGGAAGTTGTAGTTGGGTTATGGATAGCCTTATGAGTAGGTACGATGGGGTGTCGGTGATC
Organism: Heliamphora ciliata; assembly: GCA_032360265.1. Lineage (NCBI taxonomy): Eukaryota > Viridiplantae > Streptophyta > Magnoliopsida > Ericales > Sarraceniaceae > Heliamphora > Heliamphora ciliata. The sequence continues at coordinate 11,311 of JAUMHN010402040.1, forward strand.
CTAGGGAATCAGTTGATGTGATTGGATTATGGATAGTAATAATCCCTTTTGAGTAAGGTTTGGTGTACGTGATTTTGGCCATGTGATGGATTAAGTACATTGTGAGCCATGCTATGCCATGAGCTGTGTACTCAAGATAGGGTATAGACGGAAACATAGTGGACGGGAGCGTAGTAATCCTTGGCTAGGTGTATGTTGAGATCGCAGAACGTAAGTGGTTCTGGGGATATCCCTTGCTAATAGGGTGTTGTTGGTAGTTAGAGTAGTTCTGATGACCTTAGACGTTGTATACCTTCTTGAGATTTGAGAATTGAGTTATGGGTAAGTGAGCTCGAGGATATAGGGACGAGTATGAGGTACAGATATGTTGAGATGAGCATGGGTCGCGACGGTGTTGGAATGTGTAAGGGTTCAGGTTACGGTTCTAACATACGACGAGTATCGGTTCAATAGAATTTATACGAGAATACAGGTTTGTCGTTGGGTCGTTATCTTTGTGATCAGGAGATCGTGTTTGGGAACCATGCTGGATGCGTGAGGTTTGAAGGGACCGTAGAAGGGTTCGATAATGTGGTTGGCTTAGTGCTCTGATGATGTATCCTGAGTGTGATATTTTCGGAGGTTATTGTGTTTCACCTTAGGTTCAGAGGTGGGTATGTTGTTTGTGTTAGGGTTGGTATACTATCACACCCCAAACTCTGGGTCACGTGAAAAGCCACAGAACTACCACAAAATCGCCCAACACCACGGATGAAAAACCATAAAGCCAAGACAAGGCTAAAACCTTTATAAAACGCACTACTGATGGTTTATTTAATTTAAAAGGATAGCCAAGAGACTACGGTTACAGCCCATAAGCCAAACCTTTAAAAAAATACATGTTTTGAATAAAGAAAATCTTTTCGTTTTAAAAGGAACTTAGGCCGTTCCAAAATCTACCTCGAAGCACCAGAGTTTATATGAAGCAGAAACCATTTGAAAATCCATTTTGTAAACCGTTGAACCCAACAACGAAAAACGTAGAAAGAAACTACGGAAAACAACAACCAACCCATGGTACTCTCAAAAGTATTAAAACATGCATACATCCATAAGAATTTCATATGATTTACAACATGTTATTTCTAAACATGAAACATATACAGAAATGTATAAACTACCTAATAAAACAAGACAACAGGGTCTTGTCATCAGCTACCTCCGGGCATCACCGGGTCAACCTACAGGACCACACTTACCTAAAAAATATTTTACAGCAAAATTTCACACCGTGAGCCGAAACCCAATAGAAGCAGGTTATAAAGCTGTAAAGAAGGTTATGCAATCATAAGCATACAGACTCAACCACAGGAGTCAAAAATGTTTTCTCAACCCAAAATCACAAGTTTTCCATCAGGCTAACACGAGCCTCAAAACGGTTTTACTTCATAAAACTTCATGTTTCCATCCTTAAAACCATGCATATCAACAATACAAATAACGCTTTCACAGTTAAAGAAAAGCAGTAACCCAAAATTTTATTTTTTTTCCACTCAGATCACACACCAAGGAAAGAGAAAAGATATTTTCCACTCGGAACACACACAGCCGAGGAAAATAAAACGATAAAACAGTATGCTCTACCCGGGTCACACAGCCGAGGAGAAAGATAAATGATTCCTATGTACCGACTCCGTCACAAGGGGACAGAGGTAAGACCTATAGACTTCTGCTCCTTACCCAATTCCTATACATCATAGGACCGGTTAAGTAATGACAAATTCTATACGGAGCACCACAACATAACTTCTGACTTTACGGACTAAAATCGAAGGACAAAAGCACCTACCACCTTCTTTACGGGAACTACCCCGAAGGACAAATGTACCTTCTCTGCACACGTTTTCAGACTTCCACCGAGGACAACTCGTGCCAAATACCCGCTATCCCGATACATCTAGATAATCATTTCAAAAACCAACCCGTAGCTCAACAACTATGAAAAATATTTCCACAAATATACATTAAACATTTATATATAGATCCATCCATTAACATAGAGATCAAACAAAACATTTCAAAATATTTTTTCCGTTTTCAACAAAACGTTTTCAAAATCGAGACATAACCTCAAAGGTTAGTTCCAAACCTCCAAAACACAAAGTGTTGAGAATTTCACAAAATCACCATTTTCCACCATTTTTAAGAACACCCTTTGAAAACCCAACATCCACACGTCATATGATGTAATAAACCAAGAAAAACGAAAAATATACTTTTTACCTGAAAAACCAAGGTTTAAACATAAATATGACATTTCATGTATTTTCTACCCGGTGAAAACACATATAATTACGCATAACACCCATAAATAGCAGGAGGGTCTAGAATCCTATCTCGGAGAGTCAAAATTCGAAACCTCAAAAATTGAACCTTGTCAGAATGAGAATCTGTCCGGATACATACGAAGCCCCCAACACCAACATTGAAGATCCACTATCGGATTGCTGAAAACCAAGTCTCGGCCCCTCAAAAATCTAGAGAGAAGGCAGAGAGAACCAAAATTTAACTTAGAAGAAACCTTTTTCCAAAATATCTCAGGCCCCTGATATTTATAGAAACGACAAATATCTTTTCTCCAGTCGACCGAACCCCCTTGATCAGTCGACCGAACTGAAAAATCTTGGTCCAGTCGACTGGGCCAACCCCTCTAGTCGACCGAACTGCTGGGCAGTGTATTTTTTGACGCAAAATAGATTTTTAAGCCTTAAACCAAGTCAAACACACCTCTACCAAACCCAGAAGAGCGTGAAACTCTTATACACATGCTGTTCTACTATGAAGAAACAAAACCCATCACACCATAGTCAACGGTTAACTCAAACTCCGTCAATACTTAAAATATTCCCAAAATAAAATGGGTTAGGGTCTCACATATACTGAAAATCATGTTTTTAGTACTTAATTTTATTTTAATAAAATTAATTTTCTATTTTATGAGAATCTCACATATACTGAAAATCATGTCTAATATTCGGTATAGTATTTAATTTGGGGTGTAGAGTACGGCTTACACATAGAAGACCAGATTTTAGGTTCTTATAGAATATAAGTTTTACGTTCACAGTTTAGATGAAAATGGACATACTATCAGCACGACGGTGGCACAGAGTGTTAATAGCCATGTCTTGATTACGGAGAACAGATACTAGCGTCGTCTATTATTCCGACTCTCTGTGCCAGTACACTTTGTGTATATTGAACATAATATTTTGGGTAATTATTTTTTTACTGACTATATAAATTAATTCACACCCCAAGGTTATTATGAATAGTGCTTATTCTCTTAATCCTAAAATAATTATTGATTTGCATATATTTAATATTCATTATTTTGATTCATTAGAGGGTGCGATCTTATATGGGTCTATATTCTCGGTGAGTTAGATAGCGGTATTATTTATATGAAAAATATTAATTATTGACAGAATTCACGTCTCGAAAGATCGGGATTGACGAAACCCCCTTAAGGATGCTTATAAGTTTTGACCGGGCCAAACCCTATAGATAGATTTGATTATCCGACAATCAAATAAGTTAAGTGGAATGGCTTAAGAAATATCAAGATGCCGATTAAATTAAATTGTCAGTAATTAAATTTAATTGGCGGGTATTGAGAATCTTAACGTGGAAAAAAATGGTAAGCATTTAATAACAGAAGCTCAATAAAGAAGGTCTTGAGATTATGGGTCAAAGTGCAATTACAGTTCTTTAGTGGTGTGAACTGTAATTCAGTATTTTATTAAAATTGCAGAAACCGCTGCGTCTTTCCATAATTGCAAAAATTGCAGGTAGGTATCTGTGTTCCACTGGAAGTCTTACTCATAATTACTCCTCAAATCTCTGCTGTAGCCCTATATATGCAGGCAGGCTGAACCAGTTTTATACATGATATCATATTTTGTTCTTCAAGATTAAAGATATCTGATTTCTGCCGGTACGAGTTCTCGATAGTCCATAGCCCACACTATGTTCGAGAATCGCATAAGGGAATACAGTAGAAGATCTAACAGAAGCTTCAACTCGGAATCAAATCGTAGTTGAAGAATCGATCGACAAAAGGTATTCTTCTAAATTAATTTTGATTGCACGACTTTTATTTTGATTGTTCGTCATTAACAGTTTTATATGGAGCCCGTTTCGGAGTTTGCCCGTCCAATTAATTTTTTACCGAAAATCGTTTACAAAAACAATAATCTTGGCAGTATTGCCTCCAACAATTGGTATCAGAGCCGTTTTATTTTTTATTTTCAATTATCGGGATATGGTAGATTTAGAACTGTTGCTAACTTTGTTTTGCAAGCGTTCTAATCCTGGTTTTATGATCATCATTTATTTTCATATTTGATTGAAT
>JAUMHN010402050.1:0-15702 GCA_032360265.1 Heliamphora ciliata
TGGTGGAAGTTCGCCAAGACCACTGTGGATGAGACGTGGGCTGCTTTCACGAGAGTCTTCTTGGAGAAGTATTTTCCGAGATCTTTGAGAGATACTTACCGAGAGGAGTTCCTCTCCCTGGATCAGGGGAATCTGTCTGTGGTCCAGTATGAGGACAAGTTTGCGAATCTGTCGCGATTTGCACCAGAGATGGTATCGATAGAGGAGTTGCGTACTCAGAGGTTTGAGAGGGGACTTTGACATGCTATTAAGGATAGGGTTGCTGCTCTGGATGTGGAGGTGTACATCAAGTTGGTGGAGGCTGCTATCCGAGTAGAGAACTCATTGGTAGATAGCTGCAGGATTAGAGAGGGTAAGAACCAGCAGAGCAGTGGGGATACACAGTCTCAGGGGCGTAGGAACAAGCGCCAGAGGTTGTCTGGACCTAGTTCTCATTTTATCGGATCATCTCAGCCGCAGTCGTCTACTCCTACACCTTCAGTGGCTTCGACAGGAAGGCTGGAGCAGAGAGGATTGATCTGTTATCGCTGTGGATAGCCGGGACATCGTTCAGTTGAGTTCCCGCAGAAGGGCCAGACTCAGAGTTCAATGCTCGTCCAGTCACAGGCAAGAGATCCGCCTATTTATTTTGGGTGTGGTCAGTCTGGGCACTTTCGTAGATATTGTCCCAGAGAGGGGAATATCCAGGGTGCGATAAGAGTGCCAGCTGCTTCATCTGTACAGAGGCGACAAGCTCCGCAGCAGCCTAGGGCCCAGATGTCTAGGTTTGCAGAGGGAGGCATTTCAGCACAGTCTGTGAGGCAGCTGACAACTCAGGGTTATGGTGGACAGACCAAACCATCGCAGGTCAGGGCTTATGTCCTTGCGGATCGCAGTGCTTCCAAAGCACCAGTTACGTCTGATGCGGCAGTTACTCCAGCCATGATTAAAGGTACTCTTCTAGTCTTTAGATCATGGGCCAGTGTTCTTATAGACATGGGAGCATCACATTCGTTTATATCCTCTGCATTTGTGTCTGCATTGGGGTTGGAAATGGACTGGTTGGGTAGTACCTTTTGTGTGGAGACCCCAGTTAGTGGGAGTGTGACACTAAGCCTTGTTTGTAGATCCTGCATGCTGGAGGTCGCCGGTCGTTGTTTAGAGTTTGATTTTAGCATTCTAGACATGACCAACTTTGATGTCATCCAAGGGATGGACTGACTGATTACTTACCGTGCCTATATAGATTGTGAGCGACAGAGAGTGTCGATCTGTACGCCGGAGGGTGACTGCTTCTACTTTGTGGGTGATCGAGATGAGGGCTTGGTGTCTATACCAGGTGCCGTGCGAGTTCGAGGGAACTTGGGTTCTCTCTTTTATGCTCTCAGATTGGATGTGCCAGTTGAGGTTCAAGGGGAGTTACCCCCTGTGGTGTGTGACTATCCAGACGTCTTTCCTGATGATCTGATTGAGTTTCCACCGAGCCGTGATGTGGAGTTCTCCATTGATCTTGTTCCAGGAACTGCTCCTATCTCTATGCCATCTTATCGCTTTGCACCTGCTGAGTTGCGAGAACTCAAGGTGCAGTTACAGGAGTTGATGGACAAAGGGTTTGTACGGCCGAGTACGTCACCGTGGGAAGCACCAGCTTTGTTCGTGAAGAAGAAGGATGGGTCATTGAGACTATGTATAAACTATAGGAAACTGAACCAGGTAACGGTGAAGAATAGGTATCCGATACCGAGAATCGATGACTTGTTTGATCAGTTGAGGGGTCCCGCTACTTTTCGAAGATTGACTTGAGGTCAGGGTATCACCAGTTGAGGATTAGGGACAAGGACATAGCGAAGACCGCCTTTCGGACTAGTTATGGTCACTACGAGTTTCTGGTCATGCCATTTGGTTTGATGAACGCCCATGCGACATTTATGGGTTTGATGAACCATATCTTCCACTCCTATCTAGACAGTTTTGTGGCCGTGTTCGTGGACGATATTCTGGTTTATTCGCCCACGAGGGAGATGCATGAAGAGCATCTGCACATCGTCTTGTAGCTTCTAAGAGAACATCGGTTGTATGCGAAGTTTGAGAAGTGCCAATTCTGGATGACAGAGGTGAGATTCCTTGGGCACGTGGTGTCGAAGGATGGGGTATCAGTGGACTTGTCGAAGACTGATGCTGTGATGGATTGGCAGCAACCAAAGAACGTCTTTGAGATCCGCAGTTTCTTGGGTTTGGCAGGTTATTATCGGCGGTTCGTCAAGGATTTTTCCAGGTTGGCAGTACCTATGACGCATCTGACACGGAAGGGAGTTATGTTCATTTGGAGTGAGTCCTGTGAGTCAGCTTTCTAGGAGCTAAAGAGGAGAATGACCAGTGCACCAGTGTTGATTATTCATGAGCGAGGTCTGGGGTATACAGTGTACTGTGACACGTCACTTGACGGTTTGGGCTGTGTGTTGATGCAGGGAGGTAAGGTTGTAGCCTACGGCTCGTGACAGTTGAAGACAAATGAGAAGAATTACCTGACGCATGATTTGGAGTTAGCATCCGTGGTCTTCACTTTGAAGCCATGGCGGCATTATCTATATGGTGAGCATTTCGAGGTTTTCTCTGATCACAAGAGCTTAAAATACTTGTTTTCACAGAAAAACCTGAATCTTCACCAGGGACGATGGATGGAGTTGTTGGGAGACTACGACTTTGATTTGTAGTACCACCCGGGGAAGGAAAATGTCGTAGTTGATGCGCTCAGCAGGATATCTCATGGCTCGTTAGCTTCTGTGGTTATACGGGAATGGGACATGCTCAGAGCTGTTGGGGAGTTTGATCTGTGCCTCAGGGAGACAGGGGAAGGTGCGACCTATATTCTATAGCTTCACAGCCTGCATTAATTGCACGCGTGTTAGAGGCTCAGCGAACCAATCAGGAGGCTCAGATGATTCGGGACCGCATTGCTAGTGGGAAGGGCACAGTAGGATGGACGGTAGGTTCAGATCAGAGTTTGAGGTTGACAAGGCGTCTGTTTGTGCCAGAGTCGTGCCGTGCCAAGGTGCTACATGAGTTTCATCACTCATGTCTTGTAGTGCATCCGAGAGGCACTAAGATGTATCATGATTTGCGCCGTCAATTCTGGTGGACGGGCATGAAGAGGAATGTGATCCGATTCGTTTCTCAATGCCTTACTTGTCAGCAAGTAAAGGTGGAACACCAGAGACCAGTAGGATTGTTACAGCTGTTGCTTATATCTGAGTGGAAGTGGGACAATGCCACGATGGATTTCGTATCAGGACTTCCACGATCGCCGGCGGGACATAATGTTATTTGGGTTGTGGTTGATAGGTTGACAAAGTCTGCGCACTTCCTCCCCATTCGAGTGAGAGATCTAGTGGACAGATTGAGCAGATTGTACGTCCGGGTGATAGTCCGACTACATGGAGTACCTGTGACTATCGTTTCCGATCGAGACCCACGCTTTACATCGCGCTCTTGGCAGAGTCTTCAGGAGGCTTTGGGAACTAGCTTGACTTTTAGCACAGCTTTTCACCCATAGACCGACGGTCAGTCTGAGAGGACCATCCAGATTTTAGAGAACATATCGAGAGCTTGCGTGCTTGACTTTCGGGGCTCTTGGGAGGATCATCTATCACTGGTAGTGTTTGCGTACAACAATAGCTATCAGTCCAGTATTGGGATGGTACCGTATGAGGCTCTGTATGGTAGGCCATGTAGATCACCGGTGTGTTGGACAGAGGTGGGTGAGACCACTATTTTGGGACCTGACATAGTACGGGAGATGACGGAGCAGATTGTCGTGATTCGTCAGCGTCTGGTGATGACCCAGAGTCGCCAAAAGAGTTATGCAGATCAGAGGAGGAGACCTTTGGAGTTTGCTGTGGGAGATCATGTGTTTTTGAAGGTCTCGCCACGTAGAGGGTTGATGAGTTTTGGTCGTCGCGGGAAACTATCACCACGTTTTATTGGACTCTTCGAGATCCTGGAGAGGATTGTGGTAGTAGCATACCATCTGGCCTTACCGTCTCAGTTAGCATCTATGCACAATGTCTTTCACGTTTTGATGCTTCGGAGATACGAGCCCGATCCTTCACATGTATTAGATTGGGCTGAGTTGCAGGTTGCTGAGGATATGATGTATGAGGAGCATCCAGTGAGGATTCTAGATACAAAGGAGCAAGTGTTGCGGGGGAGAACGATTGCATATGTTAAAGTTCAGTGGCTTCATCACGGGGATGAGGAAGCGACTTGGGAGCTTGAGTTAGGGATGTGTGCTAGATACCTAGACCTGTTTACCTCGTGACCTTGTAGTGAATTTCGGGGGTAAAATTCCTTAAGGGGGGAGAGTTGTGAGACCCTGTACCATTTTATTTTTGATATATGTAAATGATGATGTGTTTTCCTTCATGTTATATATCATCGACGCATGGTTTATGTTTTGCAGTTGTAAAACAGCATGTAGATGTGTTTTACACTTTCTCGGACCTTGTTTAGGCTTGTTTGGTTGGCCTTAGAATGCAAAAATCGAAATAAAAAATAGTAGGCTCATACCCTAGAGTTCGGTTGACTGGACGGCTATATTCGGTCGACTGAACTATTTTTCTTAAGTTCGGTCGACTGAACCAGGGGGTTCGGTCGACTGAACTGTGGCAGTTCACGTTTTTTGAGGAGCTTCAGTCTACTAAAGTGGCCTCTTTAGTCAACTGAACTACCTTTTTGGCGAGTTTATAAGTATCCAGTGGGCTGAAATGTTTGGAAAAGTTTTCTTTTTCTCATTCTCTTTGCCTTCTCTCTACATATTTGACCCGCCTGAGCCTAGTTTTCAACGATTAGCTTGTGGATCCTTGCTATCTACGCTGTTACCTTTGCGCTCATCCGGTCAGATTCTCATTTTGACGAGGTTTGATTTTTGAGGCATTGGGTTTTGATCCAACGAGGTAGGATTCTAGACCTACTACTATTATGAGAGTGTTACATGCAATTATATGTGTTTTCACCGGGTAGAAAATGCATCAAATGTCATATTTTTTATTTAAGCCTTGTTTTTCTGATAGAAAGCATGTTGTTCACTTTTCTTAGCTTATAGTACTATATGACATGCGGTAGTATAGTTTTCAAAGGGTTTTCTTGAAAACGGTAGAAAATGGTGGTTTGTGAAAAATCTCAACATTTGGTGTTTTGGAGGTTTGGAGCTTGCCTTCAGGGTTGAGTCTCATGTTTTGAAACATTTTATTGAAAACGGAGAAATTTATTTTGAAAATATTTTGTTGATCTCCATGTTGATGGATGGATCTATATACATGTATAATGTATTGTTTTAAGGAAATGCTTTCGTAGTTGAGCTACGGTACTAATTTTAGAAGATTATCTAAATGTACCGAGATAACGTGTATTTGGCACGAGTTGCCCTCGGTGTAAGTTCAAAAACGTGCGCAGCGTAGGTACTCAGGTCCTTCGAGTTACTCCCCGTAAATTGAGACGGTTTGGTGCTTAGTTCCCTTGGGTTGTCGCCCGTAAATTAAGTGGATCGTTATAGTGCTCTGTATAGAACTTGTCATTACCTAGTAGGTCTTGAGTGATGCTGGAACTAGGTAATGGGCAGGAGTCTATAGTTGTTACCTCTATCGCCTTGTGATGGAGTCGGTACATAGGATCTCTTTCTTCTTCTTTTTCTACGATAGTACATTTCGTGAGGGAACAATGTTTTGATTACTGTTTTCCTTAACTGTGGTGGTTTATTTGCACTATTTGCAACACATGGTTTGAAGGATGAAAACATGGGTTTTATGTTAATAAAACTATTTTGGGAGACTGGTGTAGTCTGATGGCAAAACTTGAGAGTTTTGGATGGAAAACCTTTTGGGTTTTGTGGTTGAGTTCGCTCCCACTCTATATGATTGCATATTTCATGCTTTTCAACTTTATTATCTATTTCTATTGGGCTTCGGCTCACGGGTGGCATTTTCTGTAAAATCATTTTTAGGTGATGATGTGGATGATGATCTTGAGTAGATCTAGTGATGCCCGTGCTGACGGATGTTGGAAGTCTGTAATAGTTTTCTTTTTTGGTATGCCTGATCCTGAAGGCACGGTTTGTATGCCATTAGGCAATATACTGTATGTATGTTGGAACTGTATATTTTTCTTTATGAGAGATGCATCTTTTCTTCTGTGGGGTATTCTATTGTTTTCAACAGGCAGTTTTGAATGTATAAAAACTTGTATTTTCATAAAAACTGGCATTCGGTGGATTTTCACGTGACCTTGGGTTTGGGGCATGACTGTCATTGTTAGCACCAATACCCGATTCTTGGAAGAGGATTATATTATGGACCACAAGTCCAAAAACAATATTACTCTGGAAGAACTAAGAGGAAATACCAGTAGAACGAAAGAGGAACCACAAGTCACTGATATTCTATTATCTCGTCGTAGTGGGAGGATTATCGGGACAGGTGCAAATCAAGAACAGGGTGCTGATGCACAGGGTTCAGATTCTACACAGCGTATTACTGTTAGTACATAGACACAAGTATTGCCTTGTCGTAGTTGGAGAGTTTACCTGATCGGTAAATGTTCTTGAGAGAGTCATTTGACAAGATCTTGACAGAACTGGATACCGAGCTTTATAACTACAATGAAAAACTACAAGACAAAGATGTAGATCTTTGGCAAAGGCCTATGAATTCAGAGATGAAATCTATGTATTCCAATCAGGTCTAGAAACTTGTAGAACCACTCAAAGGGATAAAACTTATTGGATGCAAGTGGATCTATAAGAGGAAGAGAGGAGTAGACAGGAAGGTTGAAACCTTCAAAGCTAGGTTTGTTGCAAAAGGGGTTACTCAGATAGAAGGAATCGACTATGAGAAAACCTTTTCGTCGGTAGCCATGCTTAAGTCTATCCAGATTCTCTTATCCATTGCCGTTCATTTTGATTATGAAATATGGTAAATGGACGTTAAGACAACTTTTCTTAATGGAAGTGTTGATGAGTGTATCTATATGATTCAACCAGACGGATTCATTGCAAAGAGCCAGGAGCACATGTTGTGCAAGCTTAAGAGATTTATTTATGGACTTAAGCAGGTATCGAGGTCTTGGAACACTCGATTTGATCATGCTATAAAATCTTATGATTTTGATCAAATTCCAAATGAGTCCTATGTGTACAAGAAGCGTGACGCAAGCGTGGTGATCTTCCTAGTACTTTATGTAGACGATATCTTACTCATCGAAAATGATGTGGGGGTATTATTTAGGATTAAAGTATGGTTATTTTGGCAGTTCGATATAAAGGACGTGGGAGAAGCCAGTCACATCATTGGGATCAAGCTTATGTGAGATCGAAAACAGAAGATGTTGGGCTTATCACAAGCAATGTATATCGATGATATCCTTGCTCGTTTTAGCATGCAGGATTCCAAGAAAGGATTTCTCCCTTTCAGGCATGGAATCACTCTATTCAAGGATCAGTGTCTTAAAACACCTGATGCGATAGAGAAGATGAAGGCGGTTCCTTATGCGTCGGCAGTAGGAAACCTCATGTATGCTATGCTTTGCACTAGACCCGAGATCTGCTTTGCCATTAGCATGGTTAGCAGATATTAGTCTAACCTAGGACAGGAGCATTAGACTACGATAAAGGATATATAATCAAGTACCTGAAAAGGACTAAGAATTATACGTTTGTTTACCCGGCAGACAGTTTAGTACCTTTGGGGTACACAGACTCAGATTTCAAGTCAGACATAGAGCTTACATCAGGAGACAACCTTGCAGATCCTTTACAAAGAGCTTTCCAGCTAAAACTTTGCATGGGAGTCAGATATATGGCAGCATGGTTTTGAGTATAAGTGGGAGATTGTTAGGATTGGTATACTAAAAACTATGATTTTAGTATTTAATTTTATTTTAATAAAATTAATTTTTTATTTTATGAGAATCATTATGACCAATGTATGTGTATCATTTCTTTTATATGCATGGATATCCAATATTCTGTATAGTATTTAATTTGGTGTGTAGAGTACGGCTTGCACACAGAAGATCAGATTTTAGGTTGTTGCATAATATAAGTTTTATATTCACAGTTTAGATGGAAATAGACATACCATCGGTATGACTGTAGCACAGAGTTTTAGTAGGCCTATCTTAGTTACAGGGAACAGATAATAGTATCGTCTATTGTTCGGACTCTCTGTGTTAGTACACTTTGTGTGTATTAAACGGGACATTTGGGTAATTAATTTCGTACTGACTATATAAATTAATTCACACCCAAGGTTATTATGAATAGTGCTTAACCTCTTATTCTTGAAATAATTACTGATTTGCGTATATTTAATATTCGTTATTTTGATTCATTAGAGGGTGCGATCTTATATGGGTCTATATTTTCGGTGAGTTGGATAGCGGTATTATTTATATGAAAAATATTAATTATTGACGGAATTCACGTCCCGAAAGATCGGGATTGACGATACCCCCTTAAGGATGCTTATAAGTTTTGACCGGGCCAAACCCTACAGGTGGATTTAATTATCTGGCGGTCAAATAAGTTAAGCAGAAGGGTTTAAGGAATATCAAGATGTCGATTAAAGTAAATTGTTAGTAATTAAATTTAATTGATGGGTATCGAGAATCTTAACGTGGGAGAAATGGTAAGTATTTAATAACAGGAGTTCAATCCAAGAAGGTCTTGAGATTATGGGTCAGAGTGCAATTATAGTTTATTAGTGGTGTGAACTGTAATTCAGTGTTTTATGAAAATTGCAGAAACTGCTGCGTCTTTCTGTAATTACAAAAATCGCTGGTAGGTGTCTGTGTTCCACTGAAAGTCTAACTCATAATTAGTCCCCAGGTCCCTACTGTAGCCCTATATATACGTGAGTAGGCTAAACCAGTTTGCGATTGATAATTCTTATCATTATTATTATGATATTATTTTTGCCTTTCAAGACTTAAATATATTGGGGTTTTGTTGGTACAAATTTTCGGAGGATCGTAGCCCACACTACGTTCAAGGATCGCGTAAAGGAATACAGTAGAAGATCTGATAGGAGTTTCAACTCGGAATCAAGTCATAGTTGAAGCATAGATCGACAAAAAGTATTCTTCTAAATTAACTTTGGTTGCATGGGTTTTATTTTGATCATCCAACGTCAAATATTTTTATTTGGAGCCCGTTTCGGCGTTTTTCCGTCTAGTTAATTTTTTCTAAAAATCATTTGCAAAAATATTAATCTTGGCAGTTTTGCCTCCAACATGTCATACATGCATTATGTTTTAGTAATTATAGCCCCACCTAAGCCTTACACACCATCATTAGCCTCTTTATGCTACAAAAATTGTTTTAAAAGATCACAAATAACCCTTAATTTTCAGCATTTTCACTCCCCCACCAGATTTTTGTTGCAAAATATTCTCTAAGTGTTGTGTGAGTGTGATAGAAAGAGAAAGTGAAGATTAAACCTAGTGTTCTTGGAGGTTCTTATGTTTTTATTTAAGATGCATCTATATCCATCATCCACCAAACTATACCAAGGTAGAAACAACATCTTTATACATTTATTTTTCATTTACAAGTCTCTTCTCATCCCCTAATCTCACCAAAATCCAAGATCCATGTTCAAACTCATGAGATGTGAGTCTTCAGGGTTATTTTTGGTTCTTTTTCTCTCTCCTCACCCTCCACCACCTTATTTTGATTTTCATCCATGTACATGGTATCCATGTACATGGTATATTACTCATGTATAAATCATATACATGAGAGATATAGTCATTCATGCAAAGGATATGGGCCAAGAGCCAAGAAAAACTCATGTCTTTTTACTTTTCAAATCTGTCCAGAAAAGATTTGAAAAGTAACACGAGTTAAAATAACTCATGAATATATTAGTTACTTGCACAAATTTTCTTGGGGTCGAAATCTTTTTTCTTATTTTTCTAAAAATAGAGAAGTAACACGAGTTAAAATAGCTGTTTGGACAGACTACATTGAATCAACGCCATTTACTGTAGAAATAAGCTCTCGATATGGTTTGTATGTGGTTGGATAGATAAATTTCTTATCTTTCAAACCCCACTGAAATCCATCTGTTTTCATGTACATAGAGAAAATAGCAGCGATTCTCCCAACATGTGTCAAATCTGGACAATATTTGGTAGAATATTCGTAATAAATTCTAGAAAAATGTCAAAATTACAAGGTCACATCTCAGGGATTCTAAACTCATAGATCTACCACTGTAAAAATTTGGAAAATGAATTTTTTAAGTCTAGGTCCTCATTCCTATTTTTGAAGCCACTGAGTTTTCGCGCCACTGTTCTACAATTTTTCTCAACACTGTCACAGAAAATTGTTATGTCAAAACTAAGACCTTAGAGGCAAAAGTTGGAAAATTGTAAAACACAAAAAGTGTTCAGAACATCTCAAATAGGGTTCCTACCAAATCTCATATTTTAATTCTTAGTCTAAGTATTTTAAAAACCCTAAAATTAGTAGCTAAAACCTGAAATTCCTAACTATGGTTAACTGTGTTTTTGTGTTAATGCTATTGTTTTGGGTTTCTTATATTGTGTTATGCATGGTTAAATAATTAGAATGTGTGATATTGGCTTGATATATTTACATGATTTTAGTGGTTGAATTATTTACATGCAAATTTAGTTAAATCGTTAATCTATGCACATTGTATTTTTAGCCTAAATATTTTAATATAACTTTAGATTAAATTGTACACTTTTGCCTTATGTGCTAAATAATCATACCATGCATGAATTTTCATGTAAGTTGAAAAATTATAATTTTAGCATATTGTATCATGCCACATCATCATTGGGTGAATTTTACGGGATTCACCATTTTATTTTAAAGAAAAGAATGAAAAATGAACCTTAGGGTTGGTATTATGATTGATGGAATTAAAATTCTTAAAAATTAGGATATTTGAAAATATTGTGATATTGGCTATATGCTCTGATTTGTTTTGGGAGGTTTTGGCCCAAAGTGCTAAATGCACATTGTTGTGATATTTATATTTTGGTGGTGAAGGCGGTTTGGGTGGCGTAATAATCGGAGTTAGATTTCGCAATCCCGCATTTGACCTTGACCTGAGAGTCGAGAGCCTAAGTGTTAACTTGTCCACGCCCTTGCCGTCAGTATGACCTAGCTGGACACTTAGTCCGCTACGTAGTCATCCCACGGCTTAAGAAACGCTCTTTTTCGGTCGGTAAACTTGGTCAGCGTGATTGGGATCATGGGATTTTAGGATGGATCCCTCGGGACGGGAGAACCTAGAATAACTTAAGTTTAAATTGAATTAAAAAATTAAATTGGTTGCATCATTTCTCATCATAATCGCTGTCATGATTAACCTGCTATTTTATCTGTCATGTTTTGACCTGCTACATGTTGGTGTGAGTTTCTCTGGCATTTCATGCCAGATTCCGAAGAGTTAGAAGAGATTATTGACGAGTAAGTTAACGCGGACATAGAGCCTTGATTAAGAGTTTATGATTTTTTTCCGAGCCTTCCTCGGCCACGTAATACCAATTTTGTGGTTATCCACCTGTTTCCTATATTGTTTGATGTACTCCAAAAAGATTTTATTTGGGTTTGTACTATATAACTCTATAATATATTCTTTTTGGCAAGCATAAGTATTATTGTTATTTAATTTTCACAGTCCTATTAGTTAATTGTCGCTCTAGATGCTCCTGAAATTCAGGGCGTCACAGCATGGGAGTCAGATGTATGGCAGCATAGTTTTGAGTATAAGTGGGAGATTGTTAGAGTTGGTATACTGAAAAGCATGTTTTTAATATTTAATTTTATGTTAATAAAATTAATTTTTTATTTTATGAGAATCTTTATGAGTAATGTATGCATATCATTTTTCTTTGTTATGCATAGATGTCCAATATTCTGTATTGTATTTAATCTGGTGTGTAGAGTACGACTTACATACAGAAGATCAGATTTCAGGTTCTTATAGAATAAAAGTTTTATGTGTACAGTTTAAGTGAAAATAGACATACCATCGGTACGACTGTAGTACAGAGTTTGTGAGACCTTGACCCATTTTTTTTTAGTATTTTTTGACGCGCGTTTCGTGTTTATGTGATAGCATGTTTTTATATGCTTTTGATGCATTATTGGGATTAGACATGCATGCGGGATAGGTGTAGACATCCCAATTTGACCCTGCCTAATCATAGGCGAATCCGATGATGAAAACAGTTGGAATGGTGCCTCAGTACGATCATCGAGAAGTGATCCAAGCTCAGTATTCGAACCCGGAACCTTCAAACCAATAAAATTTTGTCGAACCATTGAAATTTGCTGCCCAAGTAAGGCGACCGCCATGTTCGTTGTGGCGACCGCCATAGAACTTTGTGGAAACCCTAGCCAAAAATGGCGACCGCCACCTCTCATCATGGCGACCGCCAACTCGTACCATGGCGACCGCCATAGAACTTTGTGGAACCTCTCAAAAACATAGTCGCCAACTTGCATTGTGGCGACCGCCAACTCTAAATGGCCTGACGTGTCCCAAAAACGTGGCGGCATCTCATTGGCTAAAGAAATCTATAAATACCTAACCTCTGGTACGTTTTCAAGGACAAAGAATTTGAGTGGGAGGTTAGTGAGTGAAGCTCTGCCGAGACGTCCAGTAATTCCGAGCCCTGACGCTGAAGCCCTGCCGAGATATCGAGTCTCAAACCTCCAATACCTATATTAAAGCCCTGCTTGGATCACCACCCGAGGGTTGAGTTGTTGAGGCACATTCCCAATTTGAGGATTCCACGATTCAGGTACCTCATTCGAATCCCCGGTCTTTCTAACTCTAATTCCTCTCTTTTGGAGTAACCGGGTTAAAATTCAAATTTCAATTTGCATATTCCTTCCATTTATATAGTTAATCTTGTTTACTTCATGTAATTTAGTTGCTTTTTTTACTTTTTTAGTTATTAATTTCCTCACATTCACACTCAACATATTTTCTATTTTCTTTCTTTAATTAATTCATTAAAATAGTACTAATATGTTTTGACAATTATAACCAATCAATATTGTTAATTGTTATAATAATACACTTACATAAATATGAATATAGTTGCCAATACTATATTCATATTTGACAATTAAATACTTATATTTTGGTTCTTTTTCTTTTATTAGCTTAATTTTATTTACTAGTGTATTCCATTATCTTCTTTTTTTCTTTCGCATTTTATTTTCTTTATAGTAGTGTAATTTCTCTTTTTAGCATTTTATTTCTTTTTCTTTTCTTTTCTTTTCTTACAATATTAGTTTAATACTCCTTTACTAGCTTTATAATATTCCATTTTATCTTTCTTTTCCTTTTAGTGTTAACTTAATTTTTCTTTATTAGTATTTCTTTTCATTTAATATTAGTATTCATTTTTCTATAAAAGTTCAATTTTCTCTTCTTTTTATAACTCTAATTTCTTTTTCATAACACTTATTTTTTTTCTCATAAAACCCAAAAATCATAAAAACTCTTTTAGTTTAATTCTCATTCTTTAAATGTAATTTTCTTCCCTTTTGTTTTCTTTTATCCTTATTTTCTTTTATCATTTTCTTTTAAAATGTAAATAGTTAGCTTTCCTTCTCATTAGTTCAATAAACATTTTCTAACTTCTTTATTCTTAGTATAAATTTTCTTTTGTAAATTCTTTCCTTATTTTTTTAAAATCTATAAACTCTCTTTTGTTAAAACACATTTATTTTTGTTAATAAACTTTCTCTTTTAAAATATAGAATTCTTGTGCATCTTTTATTGTTAGTACTTATCATGTTTATATTTTTTTTCTAAATGAATGTTATGCATATTTTGGTTAATTCTTTTAAATACATGTTTAGAGTAGTTTAAGTCATTTTATAGCAAATCATGCTTGGGTAATTTTAGCATCTTTAGCCTATTATTACTCTGTCATTTGAATCATGTTCGTTTAGATTATTATGATAAAATTGCATGCAGATGTGCTCCATGTATCCTTTTAGTTAGAAATTGCATGTCTTAAAACTTAGGATTTTACCCCTTTATTTGCTCTTATTTGGAGTGCTATATGCATATCTTATGTATTTTTAATATTTAATTTTGGATGTTCTCTATTTGCCTCTATTTTCTTTATTTGCATGCATTTGAAAAATCATATTAAAGAACAAATGATGATTAGTAGAGGCCAACTTTACGGTTGGGCGAACGGGGTGCCTAACTGTGAGGACCCAATTCCTATTTATTTAATACTTTCATATTTGAAGAGACCGAATAAAATTTGGGTGTGGATGCCACGAAACTTTGCTTGTTAGCGGTTGCGATAATAATAGGTGATAGTAAAATTGAGATACATGGTGATGAACAATATTGATATGGTTATATTAATGGATAATTCGAAATAATATAATATGAGCAAAATTGAAAGTTCGAGATGAGATTTAGAAAAATTTGAGAAATTTTGCTTCAGAGGTCACCGCTCGAGCGGTAGGGGGTCTGCTCGAGTGGACTATCTAGAAAAGTTTAGAATATTCTCGAACATTGGACAGATTTTAGGGGTTATATATATGTATATATATATATATATATGTATATATATATATATGACCCATGCGTGAGAGAGAGAGACCACACGTTTCCCCTCTCCTCCTTTATTCTTCATCTTCTCTAAACTCTAGAGAGAGAGAGACTCACATTCCACATGTAAACCCTAACCCTCCATCACCTAACTTGAAGATTGAAGTTAGATTGGGAGCATGCAAGGGTAGAAACCAAGCTTTGGAGCAAGAAAGTGAAAGATGAAGCACTAAGGAGGCAAGATCTTTCAACATCCAAACCCTAGGAGGGAGAAATTGAAAGAATTTCAAGCTTTTGAGCAAATCTGAGGTAAGATCTAGATTCTCTCATACGTGTGTATTGATTTGAGTTGATAGTTTGATTATGTGAGTAAAATATAGTAGATTTCATACATGATTTAGAGAATTGATAGGGTTATGTGTGAGTTGAATTGGGTTTTCATGAAAATTGGGGTTTTAGAGAGATGATGAACCATGATTTTGGGAAATTATTGCATAAATTAAGTTTATGAGATTTGAATCCAATGATTTTGGAGTGGAACTTGAGATTTAAAACATGTTTGATGAATGTTTAAGGGTATTGAGGTTGGAAGATCAAAACAGGGGCAAATCTGGAGTTTTCTCGGCCGACAGCGCGCTTGACCGGATCCCTATCCGCTCGAGCGCTCAACTGGCAGAGAGTTGGGCGCTGAGCGCCCGAAGTCCGCTCGAGCAGACTGACTGTACAGGGCCAATTTTGTTCGATCATATCTCACTCATCCGGACTCCAAATTGGGTCGTTCTTGTACTCAAATCGAAGCTCCGGAAGTCCTCTTTCCAACAAGACTACCCTTACACGAAAATAATTTTTGTAGAAAAAGTTATGATTGAAATAGTGAGGGTATGCCAATTTTTTTAACCATTTTTCATCCGATTTTGGCCAAATGCTTTGAAAAAGTATAGTTTCATCAATATTGAATCTTTCCATCGAATTTACTATCCTTTGGGCTATGAATATACTTACATTACTATACTTGGGCTGGAATATTAGTATCATACCGATTGGAGGTGTTTGCGACGAAAATAAGTTTTTGACATGTAATGAAGGTTTTATGAACTAGTAT
>JAUMHN010402071.1:0-38454 GCA_032360265.1 Heliamphora ciliata
AAGCAAAACAAAACATGAGATGCAGCACATGAACATAAATGCTCAACACCTAGCATGCTAACACATAGCCACATAGGGTCATGCTAAACAAAACCCCACATACCGAGGAGAACCAACAAGAATGGCACGCCTATCTGGATAACCTACTTAGATTCCCTGCTAGAAATCACATCAGCTAAACACGTTTCTAACTTGGCTCCCAAGTTTGTTACTCCAAACGCCCGAAGGCAGGACTAATCAATCCCGCAGTTCAACCCCCATGCACACATATACACATCGTTCACATATCTAACATGCTGACACATAGACATGTTATCAAAGCATCTAAACACATGCAACCAAGCACACGCAATCAACCTCACACGAAGATGCAACCTCTTCCCACGGCTCTTAGGTATTCGAATCCAGAGCTCTGACACCAAGTTGTCATGCCCCAAACTTCGGACCCCGTAAAACAGCTACAACAACCAGATAAAACCCAACCCGAGAATACTCTCTCAAAGATAAACCACATATGCATTATATATAAACGCCAAACGGCAACATTACATGGCTCCAACGCTCGAAAAACATGTTACAACATACATGTAACAGAAAGAACAAAAAGGAAGACTATAACTCTTCTTCCTTCCCAGCAGCCTTCGGATCAACCTTCGTGACCGGTACCTGAAAACATTTTATCCCACACCATGAGCCAAAGCTTAGCAGATTCTAAACAACACATGCAGTATAAACTAAACATGCTAGGAAAACGAAGTGCAGTTTTTGACTCTCTTTCAAGCCAATAAAACAATTTGAAAACCGTTTTAGATCACGACTCACCAGATCCAGAAAATAATTTTCACATGCAAGGGAAAGCGAGGATAAAAACCATTTTTTGACTCATCAGAGCCTTGAAAACGATTACAGTATTACGACTCCCGCAGGCTGTTAATTCAGTATTTCGACTCCCGTAGGCCGATAATACAGTTTTTAAGAAAATTAGCCTATCCGTCCCTATATGCAGTACATGCAATCCATGAATCTTCTCGAACTTTCACCGAAGGACCACTACCCCAACTAATGCATCTTCTTAGACTTTAACCGAAGGACTACCGCAGCCCTAATCGCACACACACTGGCTTTCGCAGCCTACCTCATACACCGGCTTCGCAACCCACCTCATACACTAGCTTCGCAGCCTACCTCATACACCCACACACGCACACGTGCGTCATCAACCAGGATTTACATTTACTGGATCACAGATTCATCTATTCTATTTTATACACATATGCAAACCTAAACTAGGATTTAAAGCATATAACCATGTAACAGCACGATGTTCCACAAATCACATCACATGCCCATAAAACTCTAGGTTTTAAAGTATAAACCACGTTACACATAACGATATTACCACATGTAATTCACTTACATATTCCGTACATAAAAAAAACAATTATAAATGCACATTACCATATATAACAGCATCACGATGCCACCCGTCAAATCGACATCCACTCACAGCGACAACCAACAACCATAAAACCACGCCTAACTCAAAGGCCAACATCAACCCCTCGAATCACGAGGTTACAACACCACTTTTCTCCTCAAAAGGATCAAGGGCTCAAACACACCCCACATCCAACCACGAACCCCGACGTCGTGTATATAACCAGCACTCACACAACCGTGCCATAAAACCTAAAACCAACCATGCACGTCACACCCGAGGACGGCATCACACAAACACCCGAGGTCACCACACGACCCCCGAAACCGTAACACCACCAATCGAACCCCAAAAGGGACCCAAAGGTATTTGAATCAACTAATTCCCATAAATTAATCAATTGAATACCAAAGGACACCAATTGGAATCCAAAACCCAACCGTAGAACCACCAAAACACATCCCAGAGGTTCAGTCGACTGAACCAAGCCCCCAGTCGACCGAAGACCACACTAGAAAAGCCAAAAATGCCATGGAACACGGTTCAGTCGACCGAACCCCTCGGTCCGATTGACCGAACCAAACAAACAGCTTCAGTCGACCGAACCTCAAGGTCCAGTTTACCGAACAGCGGCAAAAACTATTTTTCAAGCTACGGGATTAGCCCTCCAAACCCCGAATCGAAGCCTCCAAACTAAAATCCAACATCCGTGAACATCCACATGCTTAGGCCTAACACCAAGACCTCAAAAGAAACTCCCGACATCCGATTCCATCCATGAAATCGACGAAAAATAGGTTTTTAGCACTAAAATCCAACTTTAACACAAACCTAGATCTATAGCAATCTATCTGTTAAAAACACACACGTATACCCATAGCACCCTTATACAGCAGTAGGGTCAAGAATCCTACCTCGATGAGTTAAAAACTCAATGTCTCGAACCATGTGCAAAACCGAGCTTTGCCAAAATCAAAATATGACAGGATGGTTGCGTAGCCCACCGCGCCAATAGTAAGGATCCGCTGTTGGATCGTTGAAAATCGAGCCCCAGGTCCCCGAGAACTTAGAGAGAAGGCAGAGAGAAAACAGAAAATTTACTGGTGTAGTTTTGAAAAATATCTTTTTAAAAAATATCTAACTCTAGATATTTATAAGCCTCCAAAATATTTTTTTTTTCAAATTTTGAAATTCGCGCCACAACGGTCCACGGCACCCAGAACCTTCCCCACATGCATCTCTACCCTCAAACATGCATCAAAAGCATATAAAACATGCTGCAACGAAAACACGTAACGCGCGTAAAAAAAACGCCGAAAAAGAAAACGGGCCAGGGTCTCACAACTCTACCTCCTTAAAGGAATTTCGCCCTCGAAATTCAACACAAGGCTAAAACAACAAACCGTCGATCGCAATTGACACAGGCATACGAGATGGTCAGCCAAACCATTCCTAGGATATAGTCAAACAAGGTCAGGCATCCTAAACAATGGCCAACTATCTGAAAGACACGGGATCTACACTCCCCCAACCTCACAACCTCACTAACCACTGCCACAACACTGCACACCACCCACGAGATCCATGACCAATCTCAAACAGATGCAATAAAGAATTTGACCCGTAACCTGCATACTCACAAAGTATCTCTGCTCGCTGAAGGCATGTCAGCATCCTCCGGCACGACCGGTGTCCTTGAAGCTATAAGAGAATACGCTCGGGACCATCCTATCCTGTCCTGTCCACCAGTACTCGGCGCTGTTGGCTGCTGCACCGACTGAACTAATGCACTCCCACCTGCCATCTGGGAAGTCTGTACCGCCGAAGGTTGCTGTCGACCCTGCATATACGATCCCACTGGTGTGTCCTCCCAACTCGACACACTGCCTCTCTGGGGACAACTCCTGCGAATATGTCCGGACTGTCCATACTCATAGAAAACTGACGGTTCCCTCCCATGCGGCAGCATTGGAGCCAAACTCTGGGTTGGTCTCGGCTGTAAAATTCGCCGCACGATGCCCCGGCTTTCTACAACGAAAATAGGTCAACTCCCTCTGCTCCGGCCTCCCAGACGATGCCACAAATAGTGATGGTGCTGAAAACTACTGTGGTCCAGATGGATAAAAGCTAGGACCAGAGGACTTGACGCCCAGCTGTCT
Organism: Heliamphora ciliata; assembly: GCA_032360265.1. NCBI lineage: Eukaryota > Viridiplantae > Streptophyta > Magnoliopsida > Ericales > Sarraceniaceae > Heliamphora > Heliamphora ciliata. The sequence goes on from JAUMHN010402071.1 coordinate 3,598, forward strand.
GCGGTTCTGCTCCTTCCAGTGATGTCCTAGCCTCCCTAGAAGCTCGAATCTCAACCAAAGCATTCTTAACCCTCGATGCTGCCTCCACTAGCTCTTTGAACACACAAAATCCCATCACAGCCACTCACTCCTTGATCGCCGGCCTCAAGCCTCACTCAAACCTCATCAAAAGCAACTCATCTGTGCACTCTACCTCCGGTGCAAACCGAGAAAAGCTCGTAAACCTGTCCTCGTATTGCATGATGTCCATGGCCCTCTGGGTAAGAGAATAGAACTCCTCCCTGCATAAGTCCCTCCTCGAAGATGGGAAATAGCTCTCCAGAAAGACTCGTGTAAAAGCTGCCCATGTGGCCCCCCACTGTGTTCTTGGCATACCTCCACCACTGGTGAGCATCACCTTTTAGCTAAAAGGTGGCAAAAGAAACCCGCAACTCATCCTCCACAATCTGAAATGTGTCCAGGATTTGAATCGTCAACTCCAACCACTCCGTCGCCATAAGACGATCAGGATCACCTACAAAGGTAGACAGATCTATACGCCGGAACTCCCGCATCCTCGCGGTAACCCCCGCCTCTCTCATCTCAGGCACTCTCTCTCCCACCCTAATAGTCTCACCCCTAGCAACCAACTGCTGGATAGAACCAACCAGCACACGCAACAGCTCCGTCGCGTCCATCGATCCTAGGGGAGCATTAGTATCCCCAGCATCAGGGATAGGAATATCCCCTTGGCCAGCACGGCCATAGCCTCGACCACGGCCTCGCCCTCGTCTCGCCAACAACACGTTTATATGAAAGCAAAACAAAACATAAGATGCACCACATGAACATAATTGCTAAACACCTAGCATGCTAACACATAGCCACATAGCTTCATGCTAAACAAAACCCCACATACCAAGGAGAACCAACAAGAATGACACATCTATCTGGATAACCTAATCAGATTCCTTGCTAGAAATCACGTCAGCTAAACGCGTTTCTAACTTGGCTCTCAAGTTTGTTACTCCAAACGCCCGAAGGCAGGACTAATCAATCCCACAGTTCAACGCCCATGCTCACATATACACATCATTCACATATCTACCATGCTGACACATAGACATGTTATCAAAGCATCTAAACACATGAAATCAAGCACACGCAATCAACCTCACACGATGATGCAACCTCTTCCCATGGCTCTTAGGTATTCGAACCCAAACCTCTGAAACCAAGTTGTTACACCCCAAACTCCGGGCTTCGTGAAACAGCTACAACAACCAGATAAAACTCAACCCGAGAATACTCTCTCAAAGATAAACCATATATGCATTGTATATAAACGCCAAACTGCAACATTACACGGCTCCAACGCTCGAAAAATATGTTACAACATACATGTTACAGAAAGAACAAAAAGGAAGACTATAACTCTTCCGCCTTCTCAGTAGCCTCTGGATCAACCTACGTGACCAATACCTAAATTTTTTTTATCTCACACCGTGAGCCAAAGCTCAGTAGATTCTAAATAACACATGCAGTATAAACTAAACATGCTAGGAAAACGAAGTGCAGTTTTCGACTCTCTTTCAAGCCAATAAAACAATTTGAAAACCGTTTTAGATCAGGACTCACCAGAGCTTAAAAATAATTTTCACATGCAAGGGAATGTGAGGATAAAAACCATTTTTTGACTCATCAGAGCCTTGGAAATGATTCCAGTATTACGACTCCTGCAGGCTGCTAATTCATTATTTCGACTCTAGTAGGCCGATAATACAAATTTTAAGAAAATTGGTCTATCCGTCCCTATATGCAGTACGTGCATTCCATGAATCTTCACGGACTTTCACCAATGGACCACTGTCCCAACTAATGCATCTTCTCAGACTTCAACCGAATGACTACCGCATCCCCAATCGCACACACATCGACTTTTGTAGCCTACCTCATACACCGGCTTTGCAGCCCACCTCATACACCGGCTTCGCAACCTACCTCATACACCCACACAAGCACACGTGCATCACCGACCATGATTTACATCTACTGGATCACAGATTCATCTAATCCATTTTATACACATATGCAAACCTGAACCAGGATTTAAAGCATATAACCATGTAACAACACGACGTTTTACAAACCACATTACATGCCTATAAAACTCTAGGTTTTAAAGCATAAACCACGTTACACATAATGATATTACCTCATGTAATTCACTTACATATTCCGTACATAAAAAAAAACAATTATAAACGCACATTACCATATATAATAGCATCACGATGCCACCTGTCAAACCGACATCCACTCACAGGGACAACCAACAACCATAAAACCACGCCTAACTCAAAGGCCAACATTAACCCTTCGAATCACGAGGTTACAACACCACCTTTCTCCTCGAAAGGATCAAGGGCTCAAACGCACCCCATATCCAACCACGAACCCCCACGTTGTGCACATAACCAGCACTCACACAACCGTGCCACAAAACCTAAAACCAACCAAGCACGTCACACCCGAGGACGACATCACACAAACACCCGAGGTCACCACACGACCCCCGAAACCATAACACCACCAACCAAACCCCAAAAGGGACGCAAAGGTATTTGAATCAACTAATTTTTATAAATTAATCAATTGAATACCAAAGGACACCAATTAGAAACCAAAACCCAACCGTAGAACCACCAAAACACAACCCAGAGAGTTAGTCGACTGAACCAAGACCCCAGACGACCAAAGACCACACTGGAAAAGCCAAAAACGCATGGAACACATTTCAGTCGATTGAACCCCTTGGTCCAGTCGACCAAACCCAAAAAACAAGCTTCAGTCGACCGAACCTCATGGTTCAGTCGATCAAACAGCGGCGAAAATCATTTTTCAAGCTACGGGTTCAGCCCTCCAAATCCCGAATCGAAGTCTCCAAACTCCAATCCAACATCCGTGAACATCCACACGCCTAGGCCTAACACCAAGACCTCAAAAGAAACTCCCGACACCAGATTCCATCCACGAAATCGACGAGAAACTGATTTTTAGCCCAAAAATCCAACTTTAACACAAACCCAGATCTACAGCAATCTACCTGTTAAAAACACGCACGTTTACCCATAGCACCCTTATACAGCAATAAGGTCTAGAATCCTACCTCGGTGAGTTAAAAACTCAACGTCTCGAACCACGTGCAAAATCGAGCTTCGCTAGAATCAAAATCTGACCGGATGGTTGCGTAGCCCACCGTACCAATAGCAAGGATCCATTGTTGGATAGTTGAAAACCATGCCCCAGGCTCCCGAAAACTTAGAGAGAAGGCAGAGAGAAAATAGAAAACTTACTGGAGAAGTTTTGAAAAATATCTTTTTAAAAATATCTAACTCCAGATATTTATAGACCTCCAAAATATCTCTTTTTTTTTATATTTTGAAATTCGCGCCATAACGGCCCTCAGCCCCCAGAAGCTTCCCCACATGCATCTCTACTCTCAAACTTACATCAAAAGCATATAAAACATGCTGCAACAAAAACACGTAACGCGCTTAAAAAAATGCCGAAAAAGAAAACGGGTTAGGGTCTCACAGTGTTGGTCCCTCTCTCTCTCTCTCTCTCTCTCGGTTTTCCTTCTTTATTCCTCTAGAAGCATCTCAGCTTCGGTTGAGATGTAATCTAATCCCTTTCATTTTTTTTCCAGTGTCTAAACACACCCCGATCGCACATAATATATCATAGTATTGTCAAAAGTCATTTCTGAAAATTTTAATTATATTAGAGTATCTAATAAATGTTAATAAACTCATACCAGGCTGCTACAGAGATTGTTAGGATTGTATATTAAAAACCATGTTTTTATTATTTAATTTTATTTTAATAAAATTAATTTTCTACTTTATGAAAATCTTTATGAGCAATGTATGCAATATCATTTTTTTAATGTTATTCATGGATCTCCTTTATTTTATACAGTATTTAATCTGGTGTGTAAAGTACAACTTGCACATAGAAGACCAGATTTTAAATTCTTGCAGAATATAAGTATTTGTTCATAGTTTAGATAAAAATAGACATACCATCGGTACAACTGTAGCACATAGGTTTAGTAGGTCTGTCTTGGTTACATGGAACAATTAATAGCGTCGTCTATTATTCTGACTCTCTGTGCTAGTTCACTTTGTGTGTATTGAACGGGACACATTGGGATAATTAATTTTATACTGACTATATAAATTAATTCACACTCCAAGGTTATTATGAGAGTGCTTATGCTCTTAATCTTGAAATAATTATTGATTTGCGTATATTTAATATTCGTTATTTTTGATTTATTAGATGGTGCGATCTTATATGAGTCTATATTCCCGGTGAATTGGATAGCGTTATTAATTATATGCTGCATATTAATTATTGACGGAATTCACGTCTCGATAGATCATGATTGTTGATACCCCCTTAAGGAAGCTTATAACTTTTGACTGGGCCAAACCTTATAGGTGGATTTGATTATCCGATGGTTAAATAAATTAAGCAGAAGGGTTTAAAAAATTTTAAAGATGCCGATTAAATTAAATTATCAGTAATTAAATATAATTGGTGGGTATCGAGAGTCTTAACGCGGGGAGATGAGTTAAGCATTTAATAACAGGAGCTCAATGCAAGATGGTATTTAGATTATGGTTTAGAGTCCAATTACAGTTCTTTAGTGGTGTGAATTGTAATTTAGTATTTTATGAAAATTATAGAAACCACTGTAACGTTTTCATAATTACAGATACTGCTAAGAGGTTTGCTTAATTGCGGAAATCGCTGGATACGTATCTGGGTTACACTAGAAATTTTTATCATAATTACTCCACAGGTCTCTACTGCAGCCCTATAAATATGCGGGTAGACTGAACCAAATTCATAAGTTGTCTTCAAGACTAAAGCTGACCAGGTTCTGTCGGTACGAGTTCTCGAAGAATTGTAGCCCACACTACGTTCGGGAATTGCAAAAAGAAATACAGTAGAAGATTTGACATGAGTTTCAACTCGGAATAAAAAGTCGTAATTGGAGAATCGACCAAAAAGATATTATTCTAAATTAACTGTGGTGGCACAGATTTTTATTTTGATCGTTTAACATCAAAAGGTTTATCTGGAGCCCGTTTCGGGGATGCTCCTCCAATTTGTTTTAATCAAAAAATCGTTTACAAAAATAATAATCTTGACAGTTTTGTCTCTAACACTCTACACACCAAATCATCTACTATGTAAAATAAAAGATACACATGTATAATACTAAATAGATAATTTAGTGCAAATATTGCCCATATAGATTTTTATTAAAATAGAAAGAACAAATTTTATTAATAAATAAAATAAATGCCAAAATTCATTACATACAAGTATGTTTTTAGTATATATCCCCAACAATCTCCCATTTAGACCCAAAGCCATGCTTCCATGCATCTCACTCCTATGCCCTCTATATGACTTTCAAAAGTCTTGGCTGGTAAGCTGTTCGTAAAAAGGGTCTTCTAGGTTGTTTGTCGATACAATCTTGGTCATTACTACATCACCTCTATGCACAATTTCTCATATCAAATGATATATTCACTCAATGTGCTTTCTCTTTTTATGAGTCTTAGGTTCCTTCGAGTTAGCAACCGCACCACTATTATCAAAATAAAGCATAATAGCATATTATTTCGAAAGTACCACATTTAGATCCAATAGGATGTTTTTGAGCCAAATGTCCTCTTTGACTACCGTAGAGGCTACTACATATTCGGCCTCTATAGTGGAATTAGCAATACATGACTGCTTGATATTACTCTAACTTATGGCTCCACCTTATAGGGTAAACTCATATTTTGAGATTGACTTTTTGGAATCCTTATCTGACTGAAAATTCGAGTCTGTTTACTCTACTGATATTAGATTATCTGCCTGGTAAATAAACATATAATCTCTAGTCCTTTTCAAGTACTTGAATATATGTTTTACCATTGTCCAAAACTCTTATCCTGAATTAGACTGATACCTGCTAAGCATGCCTATGACAAAATAGATGTTAGGTCTAGTGCAAAGTGCATATGTTTTGGGTCTCACGTGGGATGCACTGGATATCTATTATTTTTAGAAAAATATTTTTTTTCTTTTTAAAACAAAAATTCAAGATATCTGAACATCCCATTTTTTTTGAAAAATAGAGTCGCTATTTGATTTTTGAGAAAAATCAAGAAAAATAAAAAGAAGGCTACGAGTTTTTTAAATACGTAACCAGAGAAAAAAAGGGTTCGGGGGCTAAGGTACAAAAAAAGAAGGTGTTAGGCACCATTTTTGCCCAATCGTGAGGTTGACCTCTACTTTGTTAATATTGGTTGTTGTTGTAAACTTTTTTAAAGGTAATATATACAGAATGAGACAGGTTAAAGAGAGTTCAAATAAAATCAAGCAACGAAACAAAAACTTAACTACGATCCTAGGGTCATACAACTTGGTTATTATTTTTAGATATGCCACACTTATAGTTTAAGCAAAGCAAAGCGAGAAACATGCAAGTAAGCAATAAAACAAATAAGTAAGATTCTAAGGGTCATACAATAATGTTTCTGTCCCATTCATACTATAAACAGGCTGTATAGAACAAATAGAAAAGACTTAAACATCACATTTAAGCTATTGGTCATGCACAAAACTCACGGTCATGGCAACAACTATTACGGTCGTGACAAAAATAGTTATAAAATAGGTGGTTATGATAAATGTAAGGTTACCGCGAAGAATAAAATAAAAATATCTCGCGGCCATAACAACTAAATGTTGCGGCTATAGTTTTTAAGGGTACCGAATGGGTATATTCATCGCATATGACCTACAATAGACTTAAATGAATAGGATATGCAGGACAAAGATCATAACCTATTGGTTTTAAGCTAAATCCAACCTCCTTCATCTTCTATACAAGCAATAACTCTAAACAGAATATACATGGTATCAAATATGAATAACAGAACATTTAAAACACCTTTTCATGTTACTGGCCTTGCCAAAACCTCACGGTTGTAGCCAACGGATATCACAGCCGTAACAAACAAAGAAGAAAAAGCGCGTTGCCTTCATATTTGTATAACCTCAGAATATAAAAATATGGAAGTACACAGAATAGAGATCATAACCCATTTGGGCTAGGCTAGATCTGCCATCCATTACCCAATAGGAAACTAAACAAAGATATAGAAAAAAGAAAATACTAAATAGAACAATAAAAGGATGTACAAACTTGAAATATATTAATAATAGAGAGTTTTGAAGAGGATTTTTGCATTTTTGGTCTTAAAACAATTTCACTGCCGTAATAACAGTATATGACGGTCGTGAATATAAAGAAGCATAAATGTACCGGCTCTTATACAAAGTGCACAACCGTTTCTATGGGTTAAACAAAACATATGGCCACGACATAAGAAGGTTACGGCTGTTATGTTCCAGAATCTCTGAAAGCTTTGAATGTGTTAGTGTACTTGTGAGCATCGAAATAGAATGTAAATAACAGTGAATATACGAAATAAAGAGGTTTGAATATACTACTATTAGTGAAAAACTTGAAGGAAATAAATGTTTAATTTGAAATAAATGATAAACAAGCAGTAAAATAATGGAAACCTTATCCACGACACCCTCGGAGAAAGAAGATGAAGGTTTAAGAAGAGTCGTGAGATCCTAAGATTATCTCGTGTGAATATCCACCTTGAATGACCCCTCGGTGGTGAGAATACGATACCTCCAAGCCAATAAATGTACTACAAGAACTCCTCCGAGGCAAGCAAGAATATGAATGAGGGTCGAAAAGTATAGGATGGATGGTAGAATATCGAATGGGAGAATATTTTGACAGAGTTTGGGCCTCCAGGTATGTCCCTCCCTTGTTTTTGCTTGGAATCGCCGCCAATTTATAGACAAGACAAGCAACATAGACTTTTTTGAGATGCTGTCACCTATCCAAAAAGGTGTAATAGTGATGGCTGCTACCTTTTTGCTTTTGTACAATACAGGTTGCTACATTTTTGCTTTTGTATAATAGAGGCTGCTACCTTTATGGTGGTGAAAAGGAGAGCCGTAACTTTCAAAAGTCATGGCCTGGATGAAAAAGCAACGACCGTGACAAAGGAAGTCACGACTTGGTTTAGGGTTTTCGAAAAAAGTTATGGCCGTGAGAGTAAGGACACGACCTGTTCTAAGGTTTTCAAAAAGGTGGTGACCGTGTGGATGGGAATGTCACGACCTAAAGGTGTTTTTATGGTTTTTGGGTTTTAAGCCATATTCATGATTTTATTTGCTTGGAAGTATCTTTGAGCATGATTCTCATTCTTTCGTTATTGAGGCGCATTCAAGATGGGTGCCTAAGATTTAGCTTGGTCAGATTGGGGTGTCTACAATTGCCCCTCTTTGACAGAGCTCGCAACAACTCGTGGTGAAAGTAAATGTCAAAGCTCCCAAGCAAAATCGATCGAACAAGCCGCCAATCTTAGGCACAAACAAAACATGCAAGAAAGCGTGATCGAACCTGAATTTCCATCGAGCTTTCTACATACCCCCATTGCAAGGGATCAGACTGGTCGTAGTTTGTGGGGCAATACATATGATGCAAATTGGCTAATCATGATGCATGATATGTACAGTGCAATGCAAACAAGTACGATGCGAGAAACATTTTAAGGTCACAACACGGACTGAGGAAACATAAATTAGTTTTAGGTCGTGAAAGGACCGATGAGGCTAAGGACAATTTAAGGTTATGCGGAGACCGATAAGTCAGTTTAAGATCATGAGGTGGACTAACACATGGGGATAACTTTAAGGTCATGCGAGGACCGATAAGTCATTTTAAAGTCGTGAGAAGGACCGATTGTTCCAGGGGCATTTTAAGGTCATGAGAGGACCGATAAGTCAGTTTTAAGTCATGAGGAGGACCGAACTCTTATAAGAGGGGCAAGCTTATCAGTTTTAGGTTGCGATGAGGACTGGAGGCTGAGGGGCAGTTTCAAGTCGTGCATGGACCGACGAGTTAATTTTAGGTCATGAGGAGGACTAACGAGTCAATTTTAGTTCGTGAGGAGGATCGGAGGTGCTAGTGACAGTTTTAGGTTGTGTTGAGGACCGATGAGTTAGTTTTAGGTCTGAGGAGGACCAAAGATTGAGAGACAATTTTTGGTCGTGTCGAAGACCAATGAGTTAGTTTAAGGTTATAAGGAGGATTGGCGAGTCAGTTTTAGGTCATGAGAAAGACCACGAGTTAGTTTTAAGGTTATGAGGAGGACCAACGGTGCTAGGGGCATTTTAAGGTTGTGTCGAGGACCGAGATTTCAAAAGAGGCATTCAAAATATAAAAATAGGCTAAAAGAGTCTTTGATTCGTTCAAGATTTACATGAGGGTAGCTCAAAGGTCCAAAAGGTGGGGGCATAAAAACATGGCGGCTGTTACTTTTGGAAGTGGCGGCCTGCACTATTGTACCATAGGGAGATCGCAACTTGGACATAAAGTTCACGGCCTGTTAAAACATTTGGATAGAAGTCATGGTCTGTGCAAAGAAATGTTGCGATGTGGACCAAGTTGTTGCGACCGTTAGATTTAAAAGAGACAGACTTCGCGGCCGTGAGGCCGATTGCAGTACATGGGTTTGTGATGGGTTCAAAACTCTCATTTGCACAAACTGAGAAAACTCTCTTCTTTTCATCTTTCTCACTCTTGTTCAAGCTGTCACACTCTCTCTCGACTCTCTACTTCCTCACTCTCGACTTTCATCTCACATTTTCTCTCTTGGCTCTTTCTCGGTCCTTTCACAATGTTTCTACTCTCGCTTCTCCCACTCCTATACTTTATCGAAGTTGGGGGTGGTTTTGGGTTCATCGGCAATGATACCGGAGGTGGTGGTGGTTGTATGGCTGGTGGTGGAGGCAGCATGGGTGGTGGCGAGGTCGGCGGTGGCGATAATGGAGGCGGCAAAGGTGGCGGTGCTGCGAGTGTGGGTGGACGTGGCATAGGAGGTGGTGCCAAAGGTGGTGGTGACACCGCAGATGATGACGAGAACCTTCTACTCGAGGGAGGAGGTGCGCCGGGCATGCCAAAGCATTTCAATGTCGGGACCTACATTCCTCTTCTTCACCAGTTGCGAAAACCAACTATGAAGAGATTCATTCTTTTGGACATGATAGCAAAGCGTGAGGTCCTTCTCTAGCATCGCGAGGATCATCTTTCTGCTAGGAACCTTGAGGTAAGCCTAGAACTTGAATCTTTACATGCTTTGATTATTTGGTTTGTCTTGTTTGGATTGGATTAAACTGAATTTGAATTAGTATTTGGACACTTGACTTGGATCTTGAAAATTAAATTTGAGAGTTGGACTTGATTATGTTAGACTTTGACTCGAATTGGAAATAGAACATTAGACTTGGATCGAAATGTACCTTGAACTTTGAACTTTGGGTTGAACTTATTGGGGTTGGACTCGGATTTTAGTTTAGGCTTGGATTTTGGTTTTTGACTTTGAGTTAGATTGTGAAAAAAGAAAAGGTTCATTTGAACGGGAATCATGTTAAAATTTGAATTGGATATGAACTTCTTTTTTATTTTGAATTGCAACGTAGTTTGGGATGAATCGGATCAGAGTTTTGGGATTAAGATTAAACCTTGCCTTGGATAGGATGAGCCTTGAACATGGATTAAAGTGGATCCCGAACATAGATGTCATGAACCTTTGCTCTTGGTTTGAGCAAACCTTAAACTTAGATGGGATGAAATTTGAAATGAATGAACCTTAAATCTTTGGGTTGAATCTCGATGAAAATGGATTTTTAGATTTAGATGATCCTATGATCAAACTTGAAATTTGGGTTAAAACAAGCTTAGATTTGTAGAAAATAGATTCTGGGACGGATTTGAAGTTTTGGATTAAGTTGGGTTTGAGAATTTGAGATTGAATCTTGGTAGATGTTGGGCTAAACTAAAATTTGAAAATTTAGGAACATCTTGAAATAGAAATCGTGTTAAAGTATGGGTCTAGAACGCGTTTGAAACGGAGTTAGGGGCTAGTTTATACTGGGAAGCAGAACTAACGGGTTATGACGCTAATTTGAAATTGAATTAAAGTTTTGAATTTTAAAACATAATTGGTTGGATTTTAAAAATGGAGCCAAATTGGGTTGAAGTTAGGTTGGGTTGAGTTTGAAATTTTAGTTGAGTCCATCGTTTTGTGTTTCTCAAGAATGAACTTAGGATGGGTTCGAGGCAGATTAGGGGCTATGTTGAAAGGAAATTGAATTTTGAACTCTCATTTGAATTTTGAACTTGAATTTTGATCGGGGTTGAATTCAAATTTTGTGAAACTATGTCAAATGAGTTTTAGATCGAATTTTGAAATTAAGTAAAAAATGTGAGTGAAGTCGAATTTCCATTAAATTTGAAGTTGGATTCTAGCGAATCGGTTTTGATCGGGTTGAGTCGTTATCGGTTTTGAAACGGGGGTAGCATTTTGAATTAAAGAAAAATGAAGCGAGCGAGATTTTGACCCTTGAAGCGTAGGTCGATTTTGAGTCTCATTTTGATGTTGTTTCGATTATCATTAGTTTTTTTCAGCTATCTTGTCACGCACTTTGATTTTGATCCTGTCATTATTTCTATTTGTTTCGTTTTCGTTATTTCATTAATTCTATTTTCACTCTTTGTTTACTGATTTGTTTATTTTGTTTTGTTTTAGAGGCAACTTCGTATTCGGGGTTTTGGCAAATCCTCAGATGTTCTGGAGTGGTACACGACGCTCCCTCCTCGTAGCTGAGAGATTATCGATTGGGTCAGCTTCGGCAGCTTCGTCACTACGCTGGAGGGGACCAACAATGAACGGGTCACTCTCATGGCTTTGATTGAGAGATGGTGAGACACCACCAACACTTTCCATCTTCCCACATTTGAGCCTCTTACTCCCTGTGAGACCCGGTTCCTTTTCTTTCTTTTTTTTTTAACATGTTTATATGTGTGATGTATTTTGTTCAATGCATGTTAACTAAGTGTTGTTTATCGCTTTGCTCGTTTGTTGAGACCAGCATGTTTTATAGACGTGTTATGCATGCAAGGGTTTAGCTTAATTCCTTTTTAGCTTTCCAACCCAGGGGTGACCGCTCGAGCGGTGGGTTGTCTGCTCGAGCGGGGTGATGGCAGAGTGGAGACCGCTCGAGCAGAGGGCGAACGCTCGAGCGGTGGGGTGGCAGAGACCTATGTTGATAGGGGTCCGCTCGAGCAGTGCTTGGGCGCTCGAACGGTGGTGCCTGGGCACAAAAATCTATAAAGCCTGGCAGCCTTGGTTTTTAGGCCAAAAAGTTCTTTTCCAAGCTTATCTCTTCTCTCTCTACCTTTTTTCTGCCTTCTCTCTAGAGTTTGAGGGCCCGAGGCTTGGTTTTTTGTTATTTTTTTTTGCGGATCCTTGCTATCGGGGACGTGGGCTTCGTATCCATCCGGACGAATTCACATTTTGACAAAGTTCAATTTTGAGACGTCGAGTTTTTAACTCTCCGATGTAGGATTCTAGACTCTACTGCTGTATAAGGTGTTTTATATAATTATATATGTTTTCACCGAATAAAAATGCATGAAATGTTATATTTGTGTTCAAACCTTGATTTTTCAGGTAAAAAGCATGTTTTTCGCTTTTCTTGGTTTGTTACTGTGTATGACATGTGGATGTGCGGTTTTCAAATGGTGTTCTTGAAAACGGTGAAAAATGATAGTTTTAAGAAAATCTCAACACTCGGTGTTTTCAAGGTTTGAAACTAACCCTTGGGGTTGACTCTCAGGTTTTGAATCGTTTTGTTGAAAACGGGAAAAAGCATTTTGAAATGTTTTGTTTGATCTCCATGTCAATAGATGAATCTATATATACATGTTTAATGTATATTTGTGAAATGTGTTCGATTTTTAGAAGAATATCTATATGTATCGGGATGACGGATATTTGGCACGTGTTGCCCTTGGTGAAAGTCTAAAAACGTGCGCAGAGTAGGTACCTTTGTTATCTTTTGGGATAGTTCCCGTAAAGAAGGTCGGTTTGGGTGCTTTTCTCCCTCGGGTTGTCGGGCCCGTAAAGTCAGCATTTACGTCGTGGTGCTTCGTATAGAACCTATCATTATCTAGCGAGTCTTGAATGGCTGGGGTCTAGGGTAATGGACAGGAGTCTATAGTTACCTCTGTCCCCTTGTGGTGGAGTCGGTACATAGGATCATATTCATCTTCTTTTTCTATGATGGTATATTCCGTGAGGGAACAATGTTTGATTACTGTTTTTCCTTAACTGTGGCTGGGTTTTTGTATGATTTGCAACACATGGTTTTAAGGATGAAAACATGGGTTTTATGTTGCTAAAACTGTTTTGGGAGACTTGTGTAGTCTGATGGGAAAACTTGGGGTTTGTGGAAAAACCTTTTGCGTTTTGTGGTTGAGTTTAACTCCCACTCATATGATTATATATTCTGCCCGCTTTTTAGTTTTATAATCTGTGTCTATTGGGCTTCAGCTCACGGGTGAAATTTTTTTTTCTATAAAAACATTTACAGGTGATGATATGGTGGATGATCACGAGTGGATCTGTGGCGCCCGTGTTGACGGATAACGGAAGACTTTTATAGTTTTTCTTTGTGGTATGCCTGTTTCTGAAGACAAGTTTTGTACGCCATAAGGTGATATATTGTATGCATGTTGGAACTATATGCCTTTTGTTTATGAGAAATATCTTTTGTTGTGTATTCTATTGGTTTCAACAGGCGGTTTGAATATATGAAAATCTGTATTTTCATAAAAACTACTGTTTGGTGGATTTTCACGTGACCCCAGGTTTTGGGGCGTGACAACTTGGTATCAGAGCTTTGGGTTCGAATACCTAAGAGCCATGGGAAAAGGGGTTTATCACCTGGTGAGGTTGGTTGTGTATGCTTGCTTGTATGTGTTTAAACGTTATTTTATAACATGCTGATAGCTTTTTGAGCATGATAGTTGTGTATATGTGGGTATGGAGGTTGAATCTTAGGATTGATGAGTCTTGCCTTTGGGCATTTGGAATAACGGATTTGGAAGCCAAGTTAGAAACGCGTTTGGCCGACGTATTTTCTAGCAGGAAATCTGAATAGGTTATCCAAATTGATGGGTCTCTTGTTAGTTCTCCTCGGTATGTGAGATGTGTTTACATGATCTTATGTGGCTACGTGATAGCATGATTATGTGTTTATGTTACGTAGTAACATGTTGTAGGAAAGCTCATCCTGTTTACACTGCTCCCTATAGAATTATGTCCATGCGGGGAGTGCGGGGACGGGGTCGTGGCCGAGGCCGTGGCCGGGGACGTGCCTACGCTCAGGTTCCGGAGGAAGGGAACGTTCCTGTCCCACAGGAACAAGTGGGTGGTACTGATTTTGGCGGCGCTGAGGTCATCTAGGAGATGTTGGCCACTATGAGAGCTATGGCAGAAGCAACTAGGGCTAGTGTGCAGGTTCCTGAGCCAAGGGCTTCTGTGGCCATGAGGGAGTTTCGGCGGTTGGATCCTCCAACCTTTGTTGGGGAGCCGGACCCCAAGGTGGCTACTGAGTGGTTAGAAGTGACCATGTCGATCTTCGATACTTTGGATATTGAGGAGGATGTGTTGCGTGTAAAGTTGGCGGCGTTCCAACTGCGGGAAGATGCAAGGGAGTGGTGGAAGTTCGCCAAGATCACTGTAAATGACACGTGGGCCGCTTTCACGAGAGTCTTCTTGGAGAAGTATTTCCTGAGATCTTCGAGGGATACTTACCGAGAGGAGTTCCTCTCCCTTGTTCAGGGGAATTTATCTATGGTCCAGTATGAGGCCAAGTTCACGAATCTATCGCGGTTTGCACCAGAGATGGTATCGACAGAGGAGTTGTGTACTCGAAGGTTTGAGAGGGGACTTCGACCTGCTATCAAGGATAGGGTTGCAGCTTTGGATGTGGAAGTGTACATCAAGCTGGTGGAAGCTGCTATCCGAGTGGAGAACTCGTTGGCAGATAGTCGCAGGGTCAGAGAGGGTAAGAACCAGCAGGGCAGTGGAGAGACACAATTTCAGAGGCGCGGGAAGAAGCGCCAGAGGTCGTCTGGACCTAGTTCTCATTTTGTTGGATTATATTAGTCGCAGTCGTCTGCACCTACACTTTCAGTGGCCTCGACGGGATGGACAAAACATAGAGCATTGATCTGTTATGGATGCGGACAGCCGGGACATTGTTCAGTTGAGTGCCCGCAGAAGGGCCAGGCTCAGAGTTCAGCACCCGTCCAGTCACAGGCTAGAGTCCCACCAATCTATTTTGGGTGTGGTCAGTCCGGGCATATTTGCAGATACTGTCCCAGAGAGAGGAATGTCCAGGGTGTGACAGGAGCGCCAGCTGCTTCAGCTATACAAAGGCGATAAGTTTCGTAGTAGCCTAGGGCTCAGACGTCTAGGTTTGCGGAAGGAGGTGCTTCGGCGCATTCGGTGAGGCAGCCATCGACTTTGGGTTATGGTGGGCAGACCAGGCTGCTGCAGGCCAAGGCTTATGTTCTAGCTGATCCCGGTGCTTCTAAGGCAGCAGTCGGGCCGGATGCTGTTATTACACCAGCCATGATCAGAGGTACTTTTCTAGTCTATAGATCATGGGCCAGTTTTCTTATTGGCACCGGAGCATCACATTCGTTTATTTCATCTGCATTTGTATCTGCTATGAGGTTGGAAATGGACTGGTTGGGTGGTACTATGAGTGTGGAGACCCCAGTTAGTGGGAGTGTGACGTTGTGTCTTGTCTGTAGATCCTGCGTGTTAGAAGTCGTCGGTCGTTGTTTAGAGTTTGACCTTGTTATTCTAGACATGACCACGTTTAATGTCATCCTAGGGATGGACTAGCTGACTACCTACCATGCCTTTATAGATTGCGAGCGTCGGAGGGTGTCGATCTGTACGCCGGTGGGTGACTGCTTCTACTTTATGGGTGATTGGGATGAGGGCTTAGTGTCTATGACCGGTACTTCTCGGATTCGAGGGGACCTGGGTTTCCTCTTTTCTACTCTCAGGTTAGATGATCTGGGTGAGGTTCGAGGGGAGTTGCCCCATGTGGTCTATGAGTTCCCAGATGTCTTTGTTGATGATTTGTTTGAGTTACCGTCGAGCCGAAATGTGGAGTTCTCCATTGATCTTGTTTCAGGAGCAGCTGCCATCTCTATGCCATCATATCGCTGTGCACCTGCTGAGTTGCGAGAACTCAAGGTACAGTTACAGGAGTTGCTTGACAAGGGGTTTGTGCAGCCGAGTACGTCGCTGTGGGGAGCTCCTGCTCTTTTTGCGAAGAAGAAGGATGGTTCGTTGAGATTGTGTATAGATTACAGGAAGTTAAATCAGGTGAAGGTCAAGAACAAGTATCCGATGCCAAGGATTGACGACTTGTTTGATCAGTTGAGGGGGTCCTGCTATTTTTCGAAGATTGACTTGAGGTCAGGATATCATTAGCTGAGGATTAGGGACGAGAACATAGCGAAGACCGCCTTTCGGACTCGTTATGGTCACTGCGAGTTTCTGGTTATGCTGTTTAGTCTGACGAACGCTCCAGCTACATTTATGGGTTTGATGAACCGTATTTTCCACCCTTATCTGGACAGTTTTGTGGTCGTGTTCGTGGATGACATTCTGATATATTCACCCACGAGAGAGATGCATGAGGGGCATTTGCATGTTGTCATATAGCTTCTGAGAGAACATCGCTTGTATGCGAAGTTCGAGAAGTGCGAGTTCTGGATGTCAGAGGTGAGATTCCTTGGACACGTGGTGTCGAAGGATGGGGTATCAGTGGACTCGACGAAGACTGATGCAGTGACGGATTGGCAGTGATCGAAGAACGTTTTCGAGATCCGCAGTTTTTTGGGTCTAGCAGGTTATTATTGATGGTTTGTGCAGGACTTTTCTAGGCTTGTAGCACCGATGACGCGTTTGACGCGGAAGGGAGTTACATTTGTGTGGAGCGAATCCTATGAGTCAACTTTCCAGGAGCTGAAGAGGAGATTGACATGTGCACCAGTGCTGATTATTCCTAAGGGAGGTTTGGGTTACACAGTGTACTGCGACGCTTCACATGAGGGTTTGGGTAGCGTTTTGATGCAGGAAGGCAAGGTTGTAGCTTATGGATCCCAGCAGTTGAAGACACACGAGAGGAACTACCGATACATGATCTAGAGTTGGCAGCCGTGGTCTTTGCCTTGAAGACATGGCGTCACTATCTCTATGGTGAGCGTTTCAAGGTCTTCTCTGATCACAAGAGCCTAAAGTACTTATTTTGGCAGAAGGACTTGAATCGTCGCCAACGAAGATGGATGAAGTTGTTGGAAGACTACAACTTTGATTTGCAGTACCATCTGGGTAAGGCAAATGTTGTAGCTGATGTGCTTAGCAGGAGATCTCATGGCTCGTTAGCTTCTGTGGCTATACGAGAATGGGACATGCTGGGAGATGTTGGAGAGTTTGATTTGTGTCTCGGGGAGACAGAGGAAGGTGCGACCTTGTATTCAGTAGCTTTACAGCTCACATTGGTTGCACGCGTGTTCGAGGCTCACAGGATAGATCTGGAGGCTCAGATGATACAAGACCGCATCGTCAGTGCGGTAGACACAGCAGGATGGGTGATGAGTACAGATCAGAGTCTGAGGTTGTTAGGGCGATTGTTTGTGCCAGAGTCGTGCCGAGCTGAGGTGCTACATGAGTTTCAACATTCACGTCTTACAGTGCATCCAGGAGGCACGAAGATGTACCACGATCTACGACGTCAGTTCTGGTGGACGTGAATGAAGAGGGATGTACTCCGATTTGTTTCTCGATGCTTTACTTGTCAGCAAGTAAAGGTGGAACACCAGAGGCTGGAAGGATTGTTATAGCCGTTGCCGATATCTTAGTAGAAGTGGGAGAATGTCACTATGGATTTTGTCTTAGGACTTCCATGCTCGTCGAAGGGACACAATGCTGTTTGGGCTGTAGTGGATAGATTGACGAAGTCTATACATTTTTGTCCCATTCGAGTGAAGGATTTAGTGAACAGATTGAGTAGCTTGTACATCCGGGAGATAGTTCGACTACACGGAGTACCTGTGACTATCGTTTCTGATCGAGCCCCGTGCTTTACATCACGCTTTTGGCAGAGTCTTCAGATGGCTTTGGGGACAAGCTTGCCTTTTAGTATAGCTTTTCATCCTCAGACAGACGGTCAGTCTGAGAGGACCATTCAAATTTTTGAGGACATGCTGAGAGCATGCGTGCTTGATTTTTGGGATTCTTGGGAGGATCATCTATCATTGGCTAAGTTTTCATACAACAACAGTTACCAATCTAGTACTGGAATGGCTCTGTATGAGGCTTTGTATGGTAGACCGTGTAGGCCGCCTGTTTGTTGGACAGAGGTGGGAGAGACTGCTGTTTTGGGACCCGATTTCGTGCGAGAGACGAAAGAGAAGATTGCAGTGATACGTCAACGCCTAGTGACAGCACAGAGTCGCCAGAAGAGTTATGCTAACTGGAGGAGGAGACCATTAGAGTTTGCCGTGGGGGATCATGTGTTTCTTAAGGTCTCGCCACGCAGAGGGTTGATGAGATTTGGTCGTAGCGGGAAGCTATCACCACGTTTTATTGGGCCGTTTCAGATCTTGGAAAGGATTGGGATGGTAGTATATCGTCTGGCATTGCCATCTCAGTTAGTATCTGTGCATAACGTGTTTCACGTGTCTATGCTTCAAAGGTATGAGCCTGATCCTTCACATGTTCTGGATTGGACTGAGCTGCAAGTTGATGAGAATGTCACGTATGAGGAACGCCCGGTGAGAATTCTGGATACAAAGGAGCAAGTGCTGCGAGGGAGAACGATTGCGTATGTTAAGGTTCTGTGGCTTCATCATGGGGTTGAAGAAGCGACATGGGAGCTTGAGTTTGGGGTTCGTGTTAGATACCCGGAGTTGCTCACCTCGTGACCTTGTAGTGAATTTCGTGGGCGAAATTCCTTAAGGGGGGAGAGTTGTGAGACCCGGTTTCTTTTCTTTTCATTTTAAAACATGTTTATATATGTGACGTATTTTGTTCAATGCATGTATACTAAGTATTGTTTACCTCTTTGCTCATTTGTTGAGACCATCATGTTTTGTATACGTGTTATGCATGCGGGGGTTTGGCTTAATTCCTTTTTAGGCTTCAAACCCAGGGGTGACTGCTCGAGCGGTGGGTTGTTCGCTCGAGCAGGGTGATGGCAGAGTGGTGACCACTCGAGCAAAGGGCAAACGCTCGAGCGGTGTAGTGGTAGAGACCTATGTCGGCAGGGGTCTGCTCAAGCGGTGCTTGGGCGCTCGAGCGGTGGTGCCTAGGCATGAAAATCTATAAAGCCTGGCAGCCTTGGTTTTTGGGCTAAAAAGATCTTTTCCAAGCTTATCTCTTCTCTCTCTACCTTTTCTCTGCCTTCTCTCTAGCGTTTGAGGGCCCGGGGCTTGGTTTTTTGTTGATTTTTTTTTGCGTATTCTTGCTGTCGGGGATGTGGGCTTCGTATCCATCCGGACGGATTCTCATTCTGACGAAGTTCAGTTTTGAGACATTGAGTTTTTAACTCTCCAAGGTAGGATTCTAGACTCTACTGCTGTATAAGGGTGTTTTATATAATTATATATGTTTTCATCGGATAAAAATGCATGAAATGTTATATTTGTTTTCAAACCTTGGATTTTCGGGTAAAAAGCATGTTTTTCGCTTTTCTTGATTTATTACCGTGTATGACATGTGGATGTGTGGTTTTCAAAGGGTATTCTTGAAAATGGTGAAAAATGATAGTTTCATGAAAATCTCAGCACTCTGTGTTTTGGAGGTTTGGAGCTAACCATTGGGGTTGAATATTAGGTTTTGAATCGTTTTGTTCAAAACGGTGAAAAGCATTTTGAAATGTTTTGTTTGATCTCCATGTCGATGGATGGATCTATATATACATGTTTAATGTATATTTGTGAAATGTGTTCGATTTTTAGAAGAATATCTATATGTACCAAGATGAAGGGTATTTGGTACGAGTTGCCCTCGATGAAAGTCCAGATACGTGCGTAGAGTAAGTACCTTTGTTGTCCTTTGGGGTAGTTCTCGTAAAGAAGGTCGGTTTTGGTGCTTTTATCCCTCGGGTTGTGGGACCCGTAAACTCAGCATTTACGTCGTGGTGCTCCATATAGAACCTGTCATTATCTAGAGAGTCTTGAACGGCTGGGGTCTAGGGTAATGGACGGAGGTCTATAGTTGTTACCTCTGTCCCCTTGTGGTGGAGTCGGTACATATGATCATATTCATCTTCTTTTTCCACGATGGTACATTCCGTGAGGGAATAATGTTTGATTACTATTTTTTCTTAAATGTGGCTGGGTTTTTGCATGATTTGCAGCACATGGTTTTAAGGATGAAAACATGGGTTTTATGTTGATAAAACTGTTTTGGGAGACTTGTGTAGTCTGATGGGAAAACTTGGGGTTTGTGGAAAAACCTTTTGCGTTCTGTGGTTGAGTTTAGCTCCCACTCATATGATTATATATTTTTCCTGCTTTACAGTTTTATAGTCTGTTTCTATTGGGTTTCGGCTCACGGGTGGGATTTTTTTTTTTCTGTAAAAACATTTTCAGGTGATGATATGGTGGATGATCTCGAGTAGATCTGTGGCGCCCGTGTTGACGGATGACGGAAGACTTTTATAGTTTTTCTTTTTGGTATGCCTGTTCCTAAAGGCAGGTTTTGTACGCCAAAAGGCGATATATTGTATGCATGTTGGAATTGAATGCCTTTTGTTTATGAGAAATATCTTTTGTTGGGTATTCTATTGGTTTCAACAGGCGGTTTGAATATATGAAAACCTGTATTTTCATAAAAACTAATGTTTGGTGAATTTTCATGTGACCCCGGGTTTTGGGGCGTGACACTCCCCTTGACTTCTCTCTCATAACCGAGATTTAGGTGGGTGGCGACCCGATCATGTTTCATCTTGATATCTGTAGGAGCCCCGAGGCTCTTATGCACTTTCTTGGTCATGTGCCCCCTTCTATCGACAAGGGGAGCATACGGTACACATGGCTGAAGAAGACATTCTGTCATTTTATCTGCTCTGAGGTCCACCTCTTCGAATGGGTGGCACGTGCATTCCTTCTCTATATGCTCAGGATATCCTTATTCCCGAACTTAAAGAATTGGGTGCACCTCCACTATCTCGCAGCTATAGTGGTGGTGGACCAGATCGAGTCCAATAACTGGGGAGGAGCTGCATTAGCCACCTTGTACGAGTACATGAGCACGGCTACCAGGACCTTTGATTTGAGCATCGGTAGGTACTAGCTAATCTGGGAGGTATGTCTGCATTTTTTATTTTTTATGCTTTCCTTTTCCATCCCCATATCTGCATATATGTTTCAACTGCACTGACGCTTTTCTCAATTTTTTGTAGCTCTGGGCCTACGAATTCCTGGGTATGCGACAGACAGAGAACTCTTGTGACGACCCCTTCATGATCCCCCGGGCACTTCGATGGGCCAGACGTCATCGAGGTATGAAGCCTAGTGGAAAGGATTTGGATGATGACCACCTCTTCCTAGATAGCCTTTCTCCCGAATGGGTAAGTCTTCTACAGGTCTTGCTTAGTTGTTCTTTTCATTCCTTGTTTATGTACTGCTTATTAACATGCTTCTTTTGATTTTCAAGTCCGCTAGGACATATGGATGGGCATGGAGGAGCGAGCTAGTGCCGACTTGATATGGAGTCACGAGGTTACCTGGACTCATGTCTTGCTTGAGGGGCCATTCTACAGAGAGTGATACCTTAGCGAGCGGGTTGTTCGACAGTCCTTGGGATATGACCATTTTCGTATCTCAAGGACGCCTGCGGTAGGGATGCGTCTAACCGACACTATTTGCACAATCGAGATTAATCGAGCCATGGTGGGCCTTGATGCTGCTACACTAAATGAGGGAGAGGATCGTGACTACACGATCTTTGCCCGAGAGAGGCTTATGCCTACCATGGGTGCTCGAGCTGCTATGCAGGGTCCTTCTCCTGTTGCCCTGGGCCTTGTTCACCCTGAGCTTCCCTAGACAGTGGATACCTTCGTGGACAGGAATCTCTAACAGATTTGGATCCCTGAGCCAGCGGCCCAAGAGATTCTCCTTCCTCTTGACGCTGAGCAGGTATGACATCCTTCTGTTCTTTAAACTGCTTCTTATATCTGACTGCAATGATCTTGCTGCATTGATTCTTATACTCGTACTAATCCTCATATCTTACTGATTCTGATATCTGATTGCACTAACTTGGTTCTTCTCTTGATAGATGCCCCGGGAGTGGTGCAACCAGTCCTTTTGCCTGATCTTCGAGCTGAGGGTATTGGTTCGTCGTTAGGACGTTGCCTTTCGAGCCTAGGGCATAAAGCCTCCTGCTCCTTGAGGTGGCCCTGTTCTGGTACTCATTCCTTTCTATCTCTCATTTACATTCTAGCACTTTTTCTTTATGCTCATACTTATCTACCTTAGCTGATGTGGCCCCTTTTCCTTCTTTCAACGTGGTCGTGGCAGAGAACCAAGAACTCGTGGTGGTCGCACGATACTTGTTACCCCAGCTGTACCTTCTGTGCGGACTTCTACTTCTGCTGCTTCTTCATCACTCTCACTGTGATGGTTTAACGTGGTCGTGGCTCGGACCCCCAGTGTTACACAGACGATTGATAGCGTAGAGGATAAGGCGGAGGGGAAAGGGTTGTCATCCGGAGAGTCATCCCAAGGTGGCTATGTGGTTCGAAAGAAGAGGAACTAGTGAGAGTGATGATCCCATCGCTGCCCACTGTAGACACCCCAATTTGACTCCACCTAATCTTAGGTGAACCCGATGATGAAAACAGTTGGAATGATGTCTCAGTACGATCATCGGGAATTGATCCAAGCTCGGTATTTGAACCCAATCATCAAAACCTTCAAACCAATGTTGAACCACCAATAACTTGCTATGTAAGTTATTCAAATGAGGTGACCGCCATGTTCATTGCGGCGACTGCAAATAGAACCTCTTGGAAACCCTAGCCAAAAGTGGCGACCGCCACCTCCAACCTGGTGACCGCCAACTTGCATTATGGTGACCAAAAATAGAACTTTTTGGAACCTTTGTAAACCTAGCGATCGCCAACTCATAACATGGCAATTGCTAACTCCAAATGGCCTGATGTGTCGTAAAACGTGTCAGCATCTTATTGGTTGAAGAATTTTATAAATACTGTACCCCAGCATACGTTTTCAGGACAGAATTTTAGAGAGAGAATTAGTGAGAGAAGCTCTGTCGAGTCACCAAGCAATTCCGAGCCCCAACGCCGAAATCCTGCTGAAATACCGAGAGCCAAACCCCCGATACCGAAGTTCTGAAAACCTAGCTTGGATCATCACCCAAGGATCGAATAGTGTGACACCCCGTTCCCCGGGGATGTCAGGACATATGTCATTATAAATAAGGGACATATTCTAGCCGAATGTTCATAAATACTTAAGGTAACTATTACATCATTAACGGTTCAGAGATTGTTCAAAACACTTAATAAGAATAGTCATCTAGAAAGCATAACAAAAGTTACATTATGTTTGTGAAAAACTGAACAAAAGATCAAAAATAAATATCCCAAGTCTTCAAGTGACACTGTTGGGTTCTGCTGGCTCCTGCCACCGTCCCTCTTCCACAAAATCTTCTCCTTCAACGAACCCGCCTTCTTCAAATAATTCTTCGTCTTTACCTTTGGCATGAATGCCATGAGCCGGAGCCTAGAAGCAAATTCCCTAAACCGTCGAACAAACTCACAACAAGATATTCTACAATCCATATCGTATAATACCCAATACACATTTAAGGGAACAGAGGCAGGCATTTTAGCATTTTCAACAGGGTAAGCATATAAAAGAGCAATTGTGCAAGTGCGTGATGCAGATGAATGCAATGCAGTTGCCCATCTCATCACACATCCAGAACAATATCATGAATTCCACGCACGGGAATTACATAGTAGACTTGATGGCATTGCTCACTTAACCTATCCTAACCTCGTTGCGAAAGGTAAACGCTTGCCTTAACTACATGCCTCAACCGCTTTACTCAATGGCAACGGCGTGGGGGCGGGCCTCCCAGTTTAGCAGCCTCCCTTATACAGGCCAACGGTCCCACATTAAGTACTAAGATACTCATTAAGCGTCAACCCAAAGTCTAATTAATAACAGGGATTTCAAAAGACACTTCATGTTATGTAGAGTACCAATATGAGGGATTTAGGACCGCCATAATTGAGCTCTTCTCCGAAGTTACCACCACAGTGGGATTAGGTCCGCCGAATTAGGCTCTTCTCCGAATTACCCTTCAAAGCATCGTAGCAATGGGGTTTAGGTCCGCCATAATTGGGCTCTTCTCTGAATTTACCACCGCAGTGGGATTAGGTCAGCCGAATTAGGCTCTTCTCCAAAATTACCCAATTTGCGCGTGTTAACACCACTTCTATAATTTAACCATAACTCAAGGAGCAATGAAAACCAAGGGGACCTATACCCAACAAGTATGACCGAGGTTTAAAATAACTAAAACAAGTGTACAAGATGCAACCCACAATGATAGGTACAAAAGAGACTCCAATAACCCAAGATGCAAGTGTTGGAATGCTCACGATACGCAATATGCTTCTCGTGTGCAAATAATTATAGTATAGTATATAAATATGATATGGCATATGGTACAACTTGCTAAAGCATCAAGTACAAGCATGCGAAGCAGAACCATAATTTATGTGACAAAGAATCGAACCATCGGCATGAGTTCATTTCATCAAAAGCATCATTTTCATATACTAATTACTTAAAAATTTCATATAAGGTTCACACACTCAAATTCCACAAGTAACACGTCATTCGAATACTTAGACAATTTTTTAAGGTAAAAGTTTAATTGCTAGTTTTAGAGTTGCGACAGTGTTTTGAGGTACTTAGGTATTGATTTAATTTTTGAAATTCTAACACCAATTAAATAAAAATATTTTCTATAACTTTTATGTTTATCACTAAGGTCAGTTCCTAAAGTAAAAGGTAATTTATTTTATTTTAGTAAAAACGGTTCAGCAATTTACAGATAAATAAATAAGAATTGAGCTTTTGTTGGCTACTGTTTTGGGGGCATCAATTCAAGGGCTATGGCTTTGATTTTTGGTGGGGTTCTAATCTAAGGTGTCCCCTACAAGTTTTATGTTTTGAGTTAGGGCACGTTATTTGGAAAAAGTATGAGATTTTGGCCAATTTATAAAATGGGTTCAGTTAGCCTAAAAAGAGTCTGCAGAGTGTGTTTTTGACAGAGAATGTTTAAAACCTTTGGAGTATCATCCGAGGATATTTTGGGCATATTTTTGCTCAGTGACTACTTTAATATGTTATCTACAAAGTCCATGTTTACCACTTTTAGATTTGGCTTCTAAAAAGTTAGGTTTTAGATCTCACAAAATGTGTGACAGAGAGGTCTGTCAGTCACTAAACCTCAACAGTGACTTTGGGAAGGGGTTTAACCTTTCAAGACTTCATATTTTTGGCTTATGTTTGGTGGAAAAAAGGTAAATATGTCATCTACAAGTTTTATGTTTTGATCTAAGCTCGGTTCTCATTCTAACTTATGTTTTTTAGGTCTGCAAGTCAGAGTGGTCAAGATCTGACACTCTTTAGAAAAAATGAGATATCTGGAGTTCTACTAAACGAAATCACTTCAAACTAATTTTTTATGAAACATAACTCGAAAATCTAAGTCTAGACACAAAAATAACTTTCAGACCATTTTTCTACATTTAGTTATGATGATTTAAAGTAGGTGGCAGAAAGTGAGTAAGTCCAGAAAATCAGTCTACTTAGGGTTTTGGTTGCTTAGCTTATGTTGTGTATATTTTTGACATATTTTCTTTGCATGCATGTTTCAAGCTCACATAAACCAAAACTTCAGAACATGTTTAGGCCATAAAACTCAAGAATAAACACATGCAAATACATACAAAGCTTACTCATACATAAAAAAGTCCCTAAATCACTCCTACGACGCCTTTTTGATTCATTCTTTATTTTATTTTGTTAGGGTTTGTTATAGAGATGGATTGAGGGGTATCTTGGGGGAGAATACCAGAAGGTTTAAGGGAGTTGCTTACCTTATTTGAAGCTCAAATGGGTGATGGAGATATGGACTTGGCTCTAATGACTTCTCCTTGGTTCCTCCTTCTTCCTTTCTTCCTTCTTTCTTCTTTTCTCCTTCTTCTTCTCCTAGGACACTTAGATAACTTTTGGAGCCTCTCTCTCTCACTCTCAGCCGAATGTGTATGAAGGGGAAGGGTGTTTGGCTTGATGGTTTTTATAGAAAATGATAAATGAGACTTAATTATTATGCGTAAGAAAATTTTTGAATTTTCTATTTCTCCATTAGTTGCATGGGGTGGTGGCCTCTTTTTGAGAAATGCATATTTGATATTTTTCAAGTGGGAAAGCCATCTGGTGTCTGTTTGGGCAAACCAAAAGCTGAATTTGCATTAAATTAGGGTTTTAAAATGTATTTTGTTGCATTTGTATTTAATTGCAAAAAATATTGACTTTATGTACCTAAACCTAATAAAGCCTATTATATTAATATATTTATAATTAATGTAGTCTTTTCATAATTTATCATAATTTTGATAACAATTAATTAAATAAGTATAGGCTTTTAAGCTAAATTAAGCTAATTTGACTAAATTTGACTTTTTGACTTATTTATTGAGTAGAGATTTTAAATAATTATTTGTTTGCTTTTGATGAGCTATATTGTTATATTAGTCTATAGATTAATTGTATAAAAAGTGTTGGATCAAAATAATGTTTAATTTATACATCTTTTTCTCATTTTTAAGCTTAAAAAGGCATAAAGTAACGTTTTGTGCACAATTTCCTAGGTGGTTGGCCATGCAAGGAAATTTTGGTCATTTTTGTTGTTATTTTGTATTTTATTAATTAATTGTATATAAATATCTGATTTTGGGTGTCCATGTGTCAAATTTTGAATTTTTGAGACTTTTTGCTGTACTAGGGACAAAATGGTCATTGTACTTTAATTATGGAAATTTTTTATTTTTAATTTAATATTTTATATTATTTACTTAATTTAAGTTATTCCGAGACTTTTATAAGTGTTAGGACTTTTTCTCTGAATATTTAGTCATTTTAGGGTTTTCGGGTCAAATTAAGGTTTTCGGGCTAATTAGGGTTTCTTCTATTCATGTAGCGACCTAAGTTCTCATCGTCTATCCATCGCTAATACTAGGGTTTGAGCCGGGTTATTATAAGCTAGGTGATTACTACTAGGGTCTGGATCGGGGTGTTACAATCTACCTCCCCTTAAATAAATTTCGTCCTCGAAATTTCATGCGAAAGGTACTGGAGTATCATTTTTTTTTGAAGTTGCGTCCTCGTTTACTTCATTCGTTCTTTATTGAGGATATGGATAATGTTAGGCTATTTCGATTATCTCTTTGATTTATTTATTTATTTATTTATTTTTATTTTTTATTTTTGTTTTGTCTAGCTGACGTCTTAGATCGATAACTACACGATTCTCAAAGGTCTCATTGCTTATCCATAGCGCTGGAGTTGTCTAACTAGAGCTAGCCTAAAAGCCTTTGTCCTTCAAGCGTACCCTTTACTCGTAATGATGTAACAAGGCTAAACTAACACACATCCCAAAGTTACGAATACGAGCGTACCTCTAATCATTGACGAATACTCTTTTTTCTCTTGTGAAGGTGAACATTCTGTCTTATTGATTCTCTTTCTGGTCAAGCTGCATCATCTTTCCCAATTCATCCGTTCCCTGTTGAAGTTGATTTTCTTGATATTTTTGCTTTCGTCGACGGATATTGTAGTTTCTTCCCCTTGGTAGCGGGCATTGAAACTTTTTATGTCCAAACTCATTACAATTGAAACTGATTATTGGGTTCGTCTGTTATCCCCCTTGTTGTTCTTTCTCGTTAGCTTGTCGGTACAACTTGATAGGAACGAACTGCCTTTTATTTTTCAATGGTTTCCTCTGACCAGAGTTACTCTTCCATTGGTTCCAAATCTTTCTTGCATCTGTCAATTCTAACTCTGCCACTAGTGCCGCTCGTATGACTTGTGCATAAGTGTGAAGCTGCATGCAGACGATCCTTCCCCAAATTGATGGCTCCAAGCCCCACTCAATCTTTCATGCCTTTGACTCTTCGTCTGGTATAACGGCTGCAGCAAAGCGACTCAATTTCTCGAAGCGATTAGCGTACTGGGTTATCGTCATCGATCCTTGTTTTAGTTCCAGGAATGCTCTAATATGTTCCTGATGGAGGGGAGTGGGAAAATATTTTTTCGAAAATAGCCCTTCAAACTGATCCCATGTTGAGGTTGCCACATCTTGGGTGTTATTAATCATAAACAACCAATGGTCTGCTTCTCCCTCCAATAGGTGAGCTGCTAAGGCTACCCGATCTGCCTCAACTTGAACTCCCATTGAGTTGAATAACTTCTTGATGGCCCTGAGCTACTCCTTAGCCTCTTTCGGTTCTACTCCTCCCCTAAACGTAGGGGCTCGCTGTCTTCCAAGCTCCGATAAGAACCACGCTCTGTCACGCACTTGGGGACAGTTAATGCTGGTGGCAAGCTCTTGTAAAATTTAGGCTAATCCAGGTGCTTCGTCATTAATGGGTCCACTAGTTTGTCGGTGGTGGTTTGGGCTTCTATCTGTCATCGTAAAAATAAAGTCTTATGATTTATGGGCTGTCTCAATTCTGGATTATGCTCATGTTCTAGGGTTATGTAGAGTTAGTTTTGAGATTGTTTTCGGCAAGCATTGAGTGTAAGATTTTTTTTTTTACAATACTTTTATTTCATGTCATTCACAAAACACACATACAACATTGAAAGAAAAGAAAAGATTCAACGCGAAGCTTGCTAGGTCCTATCTAAAACAAATGTAGGTAGATACGTTGTGAGGTCTAACCGATAGAAAGTGAGGGATCTTGGTGAGGCCATCCGTTATAACTCAGATGTTATCGTGCTCTTGAAGCGATCTTGATAAATCCTGACGATGAAGTCCATAATCATCTATCTTCTTCTTTATTCCAATCTTTCCAAGCATTGTATTATTTCTCTTAGTTTTCGCCGCTGTCCTTCACGTACTGGCTCGTAGGGTCTGGATGTCTCTTCCATTGACTGGATCGTTTCTCTCCAGTGGTTGGTCATTCTAGGACAATTGAATTGTAGTAAAAGATACGTCTGAGGCAAATATCGAGTAACGTGATCCATTGTGGTTTGATGGTAACCTCTCCATCAGGCTCCTAATGTTCATATCGTTGTCAGAAATTCTCCATTAAATGTGAGGATGGCCGGACTTGGACACTATCATTTTGGTGAGAAAAGCTAACATGACTAATGATGTGTACGGATACTCTTTCTTTATTTGTATGCTAAGGTTATCTTAAACTCGAGGCGTGTCACTTATTTTATTTTTTCTTTTTCACCTTCCTACTGTCGGTATAAATCTTTTGGTTCCCGATTTGTTGGATTTGCGGGTCCACTGTGAACTAGTCTGGGAAGGTCTAAACTTTGTCACATAGTAATGTCATGAGTCCCTTAGCATGAAGCTATTGTTCCTAACTGTAGATTATTGTTCTACTTGTTGGGTTCTTTGAAAAGGTGTAGCTAGTTGAATAATCCCTTTACTTAGTTATTCCTGCAGTCAGGGGTCTCGGTCCTCAAAACTTCGTTAAACACAGACGTTGACGATACTCTAAGTCGTAATATTGAGGAAAGATTGCCCTATGATTCGAAGAGGTGTTAAGAGGTTCTCATGCATTACCCTAGTCTTTTGTGAAGCGTCGAAGCCTACTAACTCGATATCCGGATGATTCATTGTTACTTATAGACCTACGAGGCAAGGTTTTGAGGATTGATGGATAAAAACATTCGTAGGGTAAAAGTAAGGATGGTCAGCTCAATTTTACTAGTTTCAAAGAAAGTGATTGTAAGGTAGTAAATAGGTAAGCATTTAGCTAAGGATTTCGAATGGTATAAGCACGAAATGTAGCTGGGGTTAGAACATCTTAGAGTGAACTCCCAAATAGTTCAAAGGCAAGGGGTCATAGTTTAAAGCAATCACTGTTGACTCAGGTTGAGAGATCAATTGAAGCTTAGGTACATTGAAGAAAAGAGATCAGCACTTTATAGATATTACAGAAGGGTGGTTCTCGGGGTCAATCTGTGCAATATCAGAATTTGATAAAGGTATGTTTAAGCAACAGGTAGTCAAAATGGATATTTATCCTGGAATTACGTCGGCCTAACGTATTTCAATTCAAACATCCAAGTCAACTCCCCAGGTTGAGATTTCAAGAGTTCACAAAATTGCTTCAATCGGACATAGTATTGAAGTCAGGAATGAATGGTGGTGAAGGATCTCGGCAATATCAAACGACATTGAGTTATACGAATAGAGAGCTAGTCTAAGGATGTTGGCGTGCGTTGAAGGGCAATCAAAGGTGAAGGCATGACTTAACCAAGGAAAGCTTCAAGGACAATGGTATTTTCTAGGAGAAATTTCCCGATAAGGTTACTAATAAGACTTGAGTGGAGGAGAATCATCTACGAATGATACTGGGTAGCATTGTTGGGGACCGGTGCTAAAGAAAAGATAAGCAAAGAATTTTAACAGGTATAGAAGTTGATACAAGGGTTTGGGAAAGTAAACTCGTAAGGGTGATGTTACGGGATTTTAACGGTGTTTTCCTTAGAACTTAGGCTACTCCTAATGTCTTATCATCTAAGGGTTAGTCAACTTATCGGTGGTCTGATCGTCTATTAACTATGTAAGAGAGTGTCGGGATTAGGGGGTTGTTTCCATTCTTAATTGTCTTCATTTATTTTTTTTTTGGATATTGTAGATTTTAGTTTGAGATTATGAAATAGCTTATGAATTCGAGATAGTTTATAATGAATTTAACAACGAACACTTGCATTTTATTCAAACACCTAATTGGTACAAGGTTCTTAAAAAATTCACATAGCATACACACGACCTTCAAACAAGAGAAAAAGTACAGCACCTAGCGTATTAAAGCCTAAACAAACAAACGCGGATAAAAATGGCGAACAGTTGCCTTGCATTCCCAAATCGCTTCGTAAATGCCGTAGCAACGCCACTGGACCTCTACGTACCAAATGTTCCCTGGTCCTCTACGAGCTCTATCTGTGATGGCCACCGGTACCTCTTCATAAGTTTTTGGATCATCAAAGTTGATATTTGAGCTGCGTGGATCAACGATCCCTCGTTTATCTCTCAGCATTGTCATCTGCAGCCATCGGGTCTTTACCAAATCTCAGAGTCGCTCCTTAAACCCTGGCGGTACTTCCACTCGGTATGCTATTTTGTTGTGTTCTCCTAGAACCTTTAACGGACCTATAAATCGAGGAAAAAATTTCGGCTTCCTCCACCACTTTGTTCTTTCTGGGAATACTCGGGCATAAACCCACTCGCCAATACGGTAGTCCTTGGAATAATCTTGGTGGATCTAGTAGGTTGTTGCATCTGTCTCCTTGTCGTCATCTAATTCGGGCGGTGGCGCCTCTAGTGGATCATAAAAGAAGGCGATGGCTCGCTCCTCGTTCTTGTCTTCATCCTCAAGTTCCTCCTCGTCATTTGCTCCAAAATCTACCTCGTCCCCTACTACGTCAGGTTCTTCGTTTGCTCCTACTTCCTCGACCTCTTCTTCTCCCTAAGCTGGCCGCTCGTCTGGAAACATCCATGCTAACGAAAATATGTCTGTTGGGTCTTTCTTTTCAGTGGGTTCTCCCTTCGGGTCTGAGTCCTCTGGTTCTGAGGCTACCCATAGTTCCCCGGCAGGTTCTGTGTCGGGCGCCATCCTAAAGGAAGAAAAATAGGAAAAATCCTAAGGTAAAGATTTTTAAGTTGTTAAAATTATACGTGATAACTTAATAGTACAGACACTCTACAGAGTTTTCTACGCTACAGAACTCGCGACCTGCCATTTCCCAAGGCCTGAAGGTTCACTAAACCTAGGCTTTGATGCCAAATGTGACACCCCGTTCCCTGGGCATGTCGGGGCATATGTAACTATAAATAAGGGACATATTCTAGCCGAATGTTCATAAATACTTAAGGTAACTATTACATCATTAACGGTTCAAAGATTGTTCAAAACACTTAATAAGTACAGTCATCCAGAAAACATAACAAAAGTTACATTATGTTCGTGAAAAACTGAACAAAAGATCAAAAATAAATATCCTACGTCTTCAAGTGACACTGTTGGGTTCTGCGGGCTCCTGCCACTGTCCTTCTTCCTCAAAATCTTCTCCTTCAACGAACCCGCCTTCTTCAAATAATTCTGTCTTTACCTGTGGCACGAATGCCATGAGCCGGAGCCCAAAAGCAAATTTCTTAAACCGTCTAACAAATTCACAACAAGATATTCTACAATACATATCGTGTAATACCCAATACAAATATAAGGGAACAGGGGCATGCATTTTAGCATTTTCAACAGGGTAAGCATATAAAAGAGCAATTGTGCAAGTGCGTGATACAGATGAATGCAATACAATTACCCATCCCATCACACATCCAGAACAATATCATGAATTCCACACCGGGAATTACAGAGTAGACTTAATGGCATTGCTCACTTAACCTATCCTAGCCTCGTTGCGAAAGGTAAACGCTTACCTTAGCTACATGCCTCAACCGTTTTACTCAATGGCAACGGCGTGGGGGCGGGCCTCCCAGTTTAGCAGCCTCCCTTATACGGGCCAACGGTCCCACATTAAGTACTAGGATACTCGTTAAGCGTCAACCAAGAGTCTAATTAATAATAGGGATTTCAAAAGACACTTCATGTCATTTAGAGTACCAAGATGAGGGATTTAAGACCGCCATAATTGGGCTCTTCTCCGATGTTTCCACCGCAGTGGGATTAGGTCGGCCGAATTAGGCTCTTCTTCGAATTACCCTTCAAAACATCGTAGCAACGGGGTTTAGGTCCGCTATAATTGGGCTCTTCTCCGAAGTTACCACCGCAGTGGGGTTAGGTCCACCGAATTAGGCTCTTCTCCAAAATTACTCAATTTTCCCGTGTCAAAATAACTACACTTGTATTTTGGGTTATTGGAGTCTATTTTGTACCTATTATTGTGGGTTGCATCCTGTACACTTGTTTTAGTTATTTTAAACATCGGTCATACTTGTTGGGTATAGGTCCCCTTGGTTTTCATTGCTCCTTGAGTTATGGTTAAATTATAGAAGTGGTACGATACGCAATATGCTTCTCATGTGCAAATAATTATAGTATGGCATATAAATATAATATGGCATATGGTACAACTTGCTAAAGTATCAAGTACAAGCATACGAAGCATAATCATAATTTATGTGACAAATAATCGAACCATCGGTATAAGTTCATTTCATCAAAAGCATCATTTTCATATACTAATTAATTAAAAATTTCATGTAAGGTTCACACACTCAAGTTCCACAAGTAACACGTCATTCGAACACTTAGCCAATTTTTTTAGGTAAAAGTTTAATTGCTAGTTTTAGAGTTACGACAGCGTTTTGAAGTACTTAGGCATTGATTTAATTTCTAAAATTTTAACAAAAATTAGATAAAAATATTTTTTATAACTTTTATGTTTATCACTAAGGTCAGTTCCTAAAGTAAAAGATCATTTATTTTATTTTAGTAAAAACGGTTTAGCAATTTACAGAGAAATACATAGAAATTGAGCTTCTGTTGGCGCCACTGTTTTGGGGCATCAATTCAAGGGCTATGGCTTCGATTTTTGGTGGGGTTTTGATTTAAGGTGTCCCCTACAAGTTTTATGTTTTGAGTTAGCACAAGTTATTTGGAAAAAGTTTGATATTTTGGCCAGTTTATAAAATGGGTTTAGTCAGCCTAAAAAGGGTCTGTAGAGTGTGTTTTTCACAGAGAATATTTAAAATTGTTGGGGTATCATCCGAGGGTATTTTGGGCTAATTTTTTCTCAGTGACTAGTTTAATATGTTATCTACGAAGTCCATGTTTACCACTTTCGGGTGTAGCTTCTAAAAAGTTAGGTTTTAGATCTCACAAAAATGTGTGGCAGAGAGGTCTGTCAGTCACTAAACCTCAAGAGTGACTTTGGGAAGGGGTTTGACTTATCAAGACTTCATTTTTTTTGCTTATCTTTGGTGGAAAGAAAGATAAATATGTCCTGTACAAGTTTTGTGTTTTGATCTAAGCTCGGTTCACATTCTAACTTAAGGTTTTTAGTTCTGTAATTCAGAGTGATCAAGATCAGACACTCTTTAGCAAAATGAGATATCTGGAGTTCTACCCATTGAAATCAATTCAAACCAATTTTTTATGAAACATAACTCGAAAAGATAAGTGTGGAAAAAAAAATCACTTTCAAACCATTTTTCTACATTTAGTTATGATGATTTAAAGTAGGTGGCAGAAAGTGAGTAACTCCAGAAAATCAGTTTACTTAGGGTTTTGGTTGCTTAGCTTATGTTGTGTACATTTTTTACATATTTTCTTTTCATCCATGTTTCAAGCTCACATAAACCAAAACTGCAGAACATGTTTAGGCCATAAAACTCAAGAATAAACACATGCAAATACATAAAAAGCTTACTCATACATAAAAAGTCCCTAAATCACTCCTACGACGCCTTTTTGATTCATTCTTTGTTTTATTTTGTTAGGGTTTGTTATAGAGATGGA
>JAUMHN010402072.1:0-10471 GCA_032360265.1 Heliamphora ciliata
ATATTTATATTTGTGATGAATGAATGCATAGTCCGTATATTTAATCCAGTATTTGACTCGGTGCGTGCTGCATGGAAGATCGGGTCAAAGATTTTGACAGATTATACAGGTAGGCTCACAATCGCATTGGATTCGGACATTTTATTGGTACAATTATAGTACATCATTATAGTAGCGGTCTTGGCTAGGTCAAACGGATCGAATTCATGTTTTGGGAATTCGATGTTCGAGCTCGATGTGTTAGTACACTTGGAATGTATTGAGCGTGATCAATAGGATGATTGATTCTATACTGACTATATGAATTGATCTACATCTCGTATTATCATATATTTCACGAACTCTTAATCCCAAAGTGATTGATTAATTGTGTTCAGATAATGTACAATACTTTGAGTCATCAATGGTTAAGATTTCCTCCATCAGATTAACACTACTACTGGCGTTATTTGTCCGATGATTGATAATCAACTGATGGAAACCACGTTCGATTTAGGTTGAGGAGTTCTCCCTCGTGTGCTTTGCTTATAGGTTTGATTATGCTAAATCTGTACAGTGGATCTTCGGATCCGGCATATCAAAAGGTTAAGCGGTGTGGTTGCGAGGGAAAGAGGATA
This sequence comes from Heliamphora ciliata, assembly GCA_032360265.1. Lineage (NCBI taxonomy): Eukaryota > Viridiplantae > Streptophyta > Magnoliopsida > Ericales > Sarraceniaceae > Heliamphora > Heliamphora ciliata. The sequence continues at coordinate 618 of JAUMHN010402072.1, forward strand.
ATTAAATCGGGTTGTCAGTAACCTAATTTATTTATCGGGAATCTATATCTTAAATGTGGGGAGCATTCAGTGCATTTGATAATTGGAAACTTAAGACATAATTTGAGTTAGGGCCGGGAGTTCAGTCAGGACCTTTGGTGGAATAAGTTTTGGTTCGTGCGAGAAAGGATCTAACTCAGGGATAGAGTTAGGGATATCCGATTTTCTCGTACGGTTAGCCCGAGTCCTGTACTTCCTCGTGATCCCTCACGTTGCCCACTATACGCACGGTAATTTTTCTTATTGGTTTCGGTTATTATTTAATTTAATTTGAATGATGGTTTTGCCGCCGGAGACATTCAAAAATTAAATTAAATTGTTGGAGGACGGTTTTGGAAGTTGGCACACCTAGGGATTACTCCGTAGGTGGCCGGCCCTAATAGGAGATTGTGGGTTTTTATTTTTATGTTAAGTGTATATTTTCTTATCTTTTTTGGATGGAGAATATATATACACTTAAAAATCCTTTTCGATATATGACTATTTATTAAAAGGAGGCTCCATAAAAGAAATCCTAGTCTCCTAACCTAGCCACCACACTCTCTCTCCCTTTTGGCAATCCATATTTTGCCTTTTGGAGATAAGTGTAAGGAGAAACCAAGGCAAGAATACACGAAGATTCGGATCGGTGCCCACTCGTCGGGATTGTCGTGTGCGTCGGGATATACGTGAGAAGATCGTTGGGTCGTCTCGGATCGTTGTTCGGCATCAAAGAAACTTATTCAAGTTTCTTGAAGGTATATTTAATAATAAAATATTAGATTTTTTTATTATTTTTCATAAAAAATGCACAACGTCTTTTTTTTTGGTCACGACGTCGTTCTTCGAACTTTTTTCACTGCACGGTTCTAACATTTAGCTAACGTGATTTCTAGCAGGGAATCTGAGTAGGTTATCCAGATTAACGCGTCATTCTTGTCGGTTCTCCTTGGTATGTGGAGTTTGTTTAGCATGAACCTATGTGATTATGTATTCGCATGCTTACGTTTATGTTATGTGTTGCATCTTGTGCTTTGTGTTTCTTTCATGTAGACATGATGTCTGTGCGGAGAGGACGAGGCTGTGGTGTTGGCCAAGGGAATGTTCCTATCCCTGATGCTGGGGATGCAAATGCTTCCCAAGGACCTGTTGACGCGGTAGAGTTATTACGTGCACTAGTGGGTTCCATAAGGGAATTGGTTGATGCTGCTAGAGGCGAGACCGTTAGAGAGGGAGTACCTGAGGTGAGAGCTATCGTGCCGATGCGGGAGTTCAAGCGCATGGATCCACCTACCTTTGCTGGAGATCCTGATCTCATTATTGCGACAGAGTGGTTGGAATTGGTGATTCAAATCCTTGACACGCTGCAAATAGCTGAGGATGAGTTGCGGGTTTATTTTACCACGTTTCAGTTGAGGGGTGATGCACACAAGTGGTGGAAGTATGCTAGAAATACTATGGGGGTCATAAGGGCAGTGATCACTGGAGTTTTTCTAGAGAAATATTTTCCTACTTCATCTAGAGACTTGTACAGAGAGGAGTTCTACACTCTCACCTAGGGAGCGATGGGTGTCATGCAATATGAGGCCAGGTTTACTAGCCGGTCTTGTTTTGCACCGGAGTTGGTGGTGATCAACGAGTTGAGGTCGTGACAATTTGAGCGAGGCTTGAGGCCTGTAATTAGAGAGAGAGTGGCTGGCATGGGGCTGCGTGTGTTTATAGAGCTGGTGGAGGTAGCAGTGAGGATTGAGAATACCTTGGCAGAGATTTGAGCATTCAGGGAGGCCAAGACACCACACGGTGGGACAAAGGAACAGACAGGTGCGTGTTCTAGTAAGAGGCAGAAGTCCTCTGGTGTTGGTTTTCATCCGTATGGATTACAACCACAGTTTTCTGCACCATCACTATTGGTGGCATCGTTAGGGAGGCCAGAGCAGATGGAGGTTAGATATTATCAGTGTGGATAGCCGGGTCATTGTGTGCCAGATTACCTACAGTCGAGACAGTTTTGGGATCCATAGTTGAGGCAGTCTCAGAGTTCAGTATTGGATCAGTCATACGGGAGGGAGTTGTCAGTTTGCTATCGATGTGGTCAGATGGGACATATCCGCTGGAACTTTCCCCATAGAGAGAGTGTACCGAGAACAGTAGGCACACGAGAGGATTCATTTGTATAGGATCGACAACAGCATCCTATAGTTCAGACTTCCCGGATTGCAAGTGGGGGTGCTTCAGTTTAGTCGGTGCGGCAGCCAATAGTGTTGGGTTATGGTGGACAAACCAGGATGACACAGGGCCGAGCATATGCACTTATAGCTCCCAGTTCTTCCAGGGCACCAGTTGTGCCAGATGATATAGATACTTCTCCAGTGCACAGAGGTACTTTCTGAATATGCAGGCTTTGGGCCAATTTCTTCATTTCATTTGTTGCGGGTTGCTGATGGACTCCGTCGGTGGTGTGCTGTGTTGAGACAACGGTTGGTGAGGTTGGGGTGAGTTGTAGATCTTGTGTCTTTGAGATAGTTGGCCGTTGTTTAGGGTGCCTGACCTTGTTTTACTATATCCTTGGAATGGTTAGGCTACTATCTCTTATTCTTGTGTCGATTGCGATCGACGGTTTATTTCTTTTTGACCTTGTTTTGAATTTTAGAGATGGAATTCCTTTAAGAGGGGTAGAGTTGTGAGACCATGACCAGTTTTTTTGGCATTTCTGATGTTTTCGATGCGTGTTTTTCATTTTCATTTCAGCATGTTTATATGCATTTTTATGCATATTCAAGTTTAGATATGCATGTGGGGTTGGTCCTCTGGAGCCGTTGGCCGTCGTTGTGCGGGTTTCGAAAAAAAAAGATATTTTCGTGGCTTATAAATATCGGGCGTTGGATATTTTCAAAAGATATTTTCAAAACATTTTCGGTAAGTTTCCTCCTCTCTCTCTCTGCCTTCTCTCTAACTTCTCGAGGGCCTAGGGCTCAATTTTCGACTATCCAACAACGGATTCCTACTATTGGTAAGGTGGGCTATGCGTTCATTCGGACAAAATTTTATTTTACTGAAGTTCAATTTTACACGTGGATCGAGACGTCGAGTTTTTAACTTGACGAGGTAGGATCCTAGACTCTCATTTCTTGTAAGGGTGCTACATGTAATCGTGCGTGCTTTTATCATTTTTAAAATGCATGAAATCGTTTTATTTTTCAAACGTTGGGTTTTGGAGTTCAAAATTGTTTTTATCCATTTCGGTTGGATGAAATCATGTTTCGGGTGTTTCTTTCGAGGTTTTGGTGTTAGGATTGGGCGTATGTATATTCGAGGGTGTTGGATGGGAGTTTGGAGGCTTTGATTCGAGGTTTGGGAGGCTGAAATAGTGGTTCGGAAACTGTTTCTGCCTGGGTTCCGTCGACTGGATCATGGTTCAGTCGACTGGATCGTGAGATCTGCCAACTGGATGGTGCTTTTGCGGCATTTTTGGCGAGATTCCAGTAGGGTGTTTGGGTCAACTGGATGGGGTCCAGTCGACTTGGTTCTAAGCTGTTGTTTTGTGGTTGGTTCCTCGATTTCCAAATGGTTTCCAACGGTATTCAGTTGATTGATATATGGGATTTTAGTCGACTGAACTACTATTGGATTCTTTCTGGGGTTTGGTTGGTTGTGTGGTGGCTTCGGAGGTCATGACGTGACCTTGGGTGTTTGTTTTGGTGTCATTCTCGGGGGTGACGGGCATGGTTTGATGCGGGTTGTTGGGACACGGTTGCGTGCGTAGTGGTTATGTGCGAGACGTGTGGGTCCGTTGTTCATTTTAAAGGTGGTTTCTTGTGAAAACCATTTTATGGGAGATTCAGGTGTTAGTCTCCGGGGTAGGTTTTGGTTTTCTACATCGCTGGTTGTCCCGATGAGTGAACGGGTCATTTGGGTGAGCAGACGGCAGGTGTGTGGCACGTGATGTCGTGTCGGGATGTGTGGCGTCATTTTGTGGAACGTCGTGGTTATACGTTTTTCTGTGCTTATAGAACTATGATTAGTTTTATTTTTGCATGTTGTAGGACGGGTATGTGGCCTTATGTGGTCAGCATTTAAGGCTTTGGTTTTGTATATGCATTTGTGATTCGGTGTTATCCCGTAGTGTTCGGTGTTATCCCGTGGCGTGCGATTTTATCCCGTGGTATGCGGTTTTATCCTGAGGCGTGCGGTTTTATCCCATAGAATGCAGTTTTATCCCGTGGCTGTCTACTTGAGTAGGGATCTTTATCTCTGTGTTAGGATTATTTAAGGCTTGTAAGAGTCGGTTCTGTGTTGCCTGTGAGGCTTGTAGGAGTCTATCTTTACTGGTGAAGCATTGTACTATATCTATGTATCAAGTTATTTTCTGGGCTCTGATGAGTCATGATACAAAACCGTTTTCAAAATTGTTTTTCCCCGAGGTTCTTAGAAATCCTCGTATAAAACCATTTTAAAATGTTTTCATCTGGAGCTCGTATGAGTTTAGATATAAAACTTTTTTTTTATGGCTCGTGTAAGTCGATAATTACACCTTGTTATCCGAGCATGTGTTGTTTATATTGCATGATTGCCTAGTTTCTGCTGAGTTTTGGCTCACGGTGTGGGATTTGAAATATTTTTCAGGTACCGGTCACGCAGGTTTATCTGGGGTTGCTGGAGAGGCGGAAGAGTTATATTTTTCTTTTTTGTTATTTTCGTATCATGTATGATTACATATTTTTCGGTGTTGGAACCGTGTAATGTAAGATTTTTTGCAATTATATACAATGCATGTATATTTTATATTAAGAGTGTGTTCTTGGATTGGGTGTTATGTTTGGTTGTTTATAGGTGTTTCACGTAACCTGAAGTTTGGGGCGTGACAAGATGTATCGTTCTCTCAAAAAATACCTTGTTGAAGGATATGAAATGGCCCATTGGCAATGGTGAAAAAATCTCAGTTTCGAAAGACTTGTGGTGTGGCCCTAACCCTCTTATGCTTGCCCACCCGGGTATGGCAAGTAATCCGACCAAGGTCAAGGATATTCTGACTGACAATGCTGACTGGAACCTTGCTGACTTACAAGATGTTCTCTCCCCAAATGAGATCACCTCGATTTTATCTTCGCCTAAACTGACCTTTAGTTCTTTTGAAGATACCCCCTACTAGACCTTGTCTAACACTGGCAAGTTCAATCTTAAATCTGCCTATAACCTGATTGATGATGGGGGTGGGGAGTTCGGGAATTGGAATTAGATTTAGAAGCTTCTCTTACCTCAAAAAATCAAATGGTTTATCTGGACCTGTCTGTATGGGAAAATCCTCACAAATCATCAAAGAATCATTAGAGGCCTTACGAATGACCATATGTTCCCTAGATGTGGGGACTTTATGGAAGATACTAATCACATTTTTAGAAATTGTAATCGTAGGAAGGATATTTGGACTAACATAACATGCTTGCAGGTACAGCACTCTGATACTAATATCACTTAGCAGGAATGGATTACTAGCAATCTGAAATACTCATGTTGCTCTTTAGGAGCGGAGGCTGGTTATATCCTTTTTGTTGTCACTAAATGGAAGCTCTGGCTTGCCAAAAACAATTTGATTTATAATGGTGTTGTGGGGGTTCCCTGTCATATTACTAGAACCATTTATACCTTCTCAGAGGAGATCTCCACTGCCTTTGGTAAAAACATTCCCCACCCCCTCCCGTTACTCCCCTAAGCTGATCAAATGGACCTTTCCTATAGCAGGTAGACTTAAACTTAACATTGGTGGATGTTCTCATAGTAACCCAGGGATTGTCAGCTTTGGAAGTGTCTTTAGAGACGAAAGTGGGCAATGGATAACTGGGTTTTATCGACGACTCCAGGACTATACCAGCCTCACGAAGGAACTCTGGGGTATTTTCAATGGTCTTAAGGAAGTAGCTAGTAAAGGACTATATGATGTGGGCATTGAGACTCACTGCTAGGTTTCCCTCAACTTGATTAAAGATGAATATATCTCCCATTGCCCGCACAAAGCTTTGATCAAAGATTGTTGTAAGCTCATGATCGACACCTCTAGCAGAATAGGCCATGCCTGGTGCGAGGGAAACCAAGTTGCTGATGGCCTAGCTAATTTGGGAGCAGACCAAGATGATCCTTTCGTTTTCATGTACTCTCCCCTCACATCTATCGCACCTCTTCTTGGTGCTGATATTACTAGGGTTGCTTTGGAGAGATTTTAGTCTCTTTGCCTTGCTTGTTTCTTGTTTTTCCCTTCAATTAAAAAAAGAAAATGGATCAAATCTTGACATACAAAGTGCTAGGTGGCTAGAACATAAGTAGGCCTGAGATTTGAGGTTTTTGAGCTCTCCACCCCGATTTTTGAAAAATCATAACTAAATATAGAAAAATGGCCTGAGTGTGTTCTTTATGTCTACCTAGATTTGTATGTTATCTTTCACCAAAAATTTGTTTGAACTGAGTTAAGTAAGTAGAACTCGAGATATAACTTTTTTACAAAAATGTGTCAGTTTCAGACCAGTCTGTGTTGTAGACCCAAAAATTCCATTTTCAAACGTCATTTGGGCTTAGGTGAAAACGTAAAGGTTGGAGCCAACATATTTATCTAACTACCTGCCAATGTTGAGCCTATGATATTGAGTTTAAATGGTCAAATCATCTCTAAAACTCACTATTGAGGTTTAGTGAATAACAAAACTCTCTGTCACATATTTTTGTGCAAACCAAAACCGCTATTTTTAGTGACATTGTTCAAACGTGGTTTTCATGAAAAGTGTTGGTAACATATTAATTTTGTTACTGTCCAAAAGTTAGATTAAAAAACCCTTGGTTGTTCCCCCAAATTATTTTAAACTCTTTGTTAAAAATTGATTCTGTTGTGTGTTTAACGCCGCATGAACACATTTTATTAAATCGCTTAGTTCTCCACATTTTTATAAATAACTACCCTAAGTACTATTCATAAAACTTGTAGGGATCATGTTGAACTAGAACATATCCAAAATTAAGCTCAGTAGAACCTGAATTGAGACCCCAAAACTAAGACCAACTGAAACCCTTTTTTCTGTAAAATTTCTGTATAGTGTTGAACCGTTTCACTTGTGAGAATTAAATCACCTAGTTTCCTTAATATTGAGCATTAGTTTTCAACATAAAAGTTGTAGAGAATATATTTATCTAACTTGTGACAGAAAATTAGAACCTAATTCCAATTCTATGTACCTCAAAATGCTGCTGAAGTTTACAAATAAGTGATTGAAAGTTGGCTTGTGAATTGTTAAGTGTACGGTGAAGCATGCCTATGTTGTGTGACTTGATTTACATGTTTTATTTGATTTAAATTAGGTGAATAATGATTTAATGTAAATATATGATGATAAATGACCATACCATGAGATTAGAACCATATTTTGAAAGTTGTACCCTATGTTTTGAATCGTTGTACCTTGTGCTTTGAGTACTTGTACCTTATCCTTTATAGACTTGTACCTCATGCTATGTTGGGTTTTACATCTTGCCATACTGAGTTGCATACCATGTTATTGTTAGTTGTACTTTGGGATGTATGCTGTAATACCATGAGCATTGTCATATTGCATTCAAAGCATGTTGGGATCCATCTTGCACGAGTTCGTACCGTTATATTATCATGAGAATGGAAATGTTTTGGGATGAATTCTCTGATATATGGAAAATTATTTTGGGCCATGCACGTCCTGAGCAATGTTACGTCCTCAGTCGTGTCACGTCTTGAGCCGACCAACCGCAATATGCTGAGATTAAGAACGTTGACGTATGGAAATCTAATGTACGGGAACGTAATGGTGGCATCTGGATTATTATATTGGGTATGTTAACTTTGGGCCATGTACATCCTAAGCCGTGTTATGTCCTGAGCCATGTCACGTCTTGAGTCGAACGGCTGCTATATGCTGCTATGATCGTGAATGTTGATGTATGAGAACCAAACGTATGGGAATGTAATGGTGCCACTTGAAATTCGATTGCTTGATTTATAGTTAGGTTGGGCATATGCATTTGCAATGCACCCATCATCACATGCATGATTAGTTGTTTTATTCTTACCTGCCTACTGTATTATATTTTTCAAATTTGCCTGTCTCCATGGCACATTCATGCTCTAAGTGTTGTATGAGATGTGTTTTGGTGATTTTGTGCTGTGAGATTTGGTAAAGAGTTTAGAGTGTTTTCTTTTGGGCTTTGGCACATGGTTTTGTGCCATAGGTGAAGAGGAAGGAGATTTCTACAAAAAAGAATACGTTAACCAGGGTGAGTTTATGAAGCAAGCAAATCTAGACGACACATGATGAAGAATCAAGTTTTCTTTTTGTTGTTTTTGTTCAGTTTTCACGTGCTTATTATAATTTTGTAAATTTCTTGTGAAACTATAAACGCTTAAGTATTTTTGGTTCGCACTGAACTTTTAATGATGTAATACTTACAATGCATATCTATGAATAATGGCTAGAATATCCCTTTTATCTATATTTATGTATGTCCCGACGTGCCCTGAATTTGGGGCGTCACACAAAGAGTTTCAGTAGTTGAGCCAAAGATAATATCATCTACATATATTTATACAACAAGCATGTCTTTTCCTTTAGACTTGATAAAAAGAGTTGTATTATTTTTTCTTCTTAAAAACTCATTTGTAACCAAGAATTTTCTAAGCCTTTCATACCAAGCTCTTGGTGCTTGTTTTAAACCATAAAGAGCCTTGGTGAGTTTGTAAACATAATTTGGGAAATCTGGGTTTTCAAAATCAGGAGGTTGTCTCACAAAAACTTCTTTAGAAATAAAACCATTTAGAAATGTACTTTTGACATCCATTTGATGAAGTTTAAAGTTTTTATAGCATGCAAAAGTAAAAAATAGCTTAATGGTTTCAAGCCTTGCCACAGGAGTAAAAGTTTTAACAAAATTGATGACTTCTTCTTAATTGTAAGCTTGAGCTATCAAACGAGTTTCGTTCCTAAAAACTATCCCATTCCCATCTATTTTATTTCTAAAAGCCCATTTTGTACCATTGATGGAGTGTTCCTTAGGTCTTGGGACTAAAGTCTAAACCTTGTTTCTTTCAAATTGATTTAGCTCTTCTTGCATAGTCAAGATCCAAATTTCATCGTTTTCAGCTTCATTAAAAAGTTTTGGTTCAGCTTGGAAAAGGATTGCTAAGTTACCACAAATATTATTTAAAGAGGATCTAGTTTTGATAGCTTGAGATGGGTCACCAATGATAAAATTCTTTGGATGACCATGAGCATATCTCCATTCCTTAGGCAAATCTGAATTTTCTTGATTTGAAAGTCTAGAAGTGTATTAAACTTCAACTTGCTGCACATTTGTAGCTTTTTAACGGTTTAGCTCTTCTTGATCTTTAATGAAGATGTCTTTAACACTTTTTTCTATGTCAACCAAGTTTTCTTTATAAAATTTCTTGGAAAAATCGAGGTTAGCTTCATCAAATACAACATGAATTGACTCTTCAAAAACTAGGGTTGTCCTTTTGTTGAAGATTCTATAATCTTTCCTAGATATAGAATACCCCAAGAAAATACCTTTATCAAATTTAGCATCGAACTTGCCCAAAAGTTCTTTGTTTTTATTTAAAACAAAACATTTGCACTTAAGGGCACGAAAATAAATGATGTTAGATTTTCTCTTATTCCATAGCTCATATGAAGTTTTCTTTAAGGATGCTCGAATCATAACTCTGTTTACGATATAACAAGCTATAACTCTGTCTTATTCTTCCTCTCAACAACACCATTTTGTTGAGGGGTTTTTGAAGTAGAGAAGTTATGGTCTATACCACTTTC
>JAUMHN010402082.1:0-15700 GCA_032360265.1 Heliamphora ciliata
TCTTTTATGAATTTTTTTTCTATTTCGATCACAAAACTTTATTTTTTCGGCTTGTCTTAATGAGAAAAATCTAAAAGTGTAACAGTTTAACTAAATAATAAAAAAAATTCACTAAAAACAAAAAAAAACAAATTAAAATAAGAAAATAAGTAATTATCCCAAACAAGCCTTTATGTAAGTGATGTGTTGTTTTTTCCATAAATAAATGATTATAATTTATTTTATATTAGTTATTTCTTATCTCAAAATTACCCATCATATAAAAATAAATTATTATATTTCGACTATAAAATTTGTGATCACGATAGTGTACCACATAAGCTTATCACGCAATAAATGGACCGAATAATCACTCATGAAAACTAATCACTAATCACAATGATTTTGGACGACCAATTAACATTTATTCCGAGAGAAGTTATTATTGTGTGTTCATGAAGCATTTGCATAACGCTTTTAGGAGGCACACAATTACAAAGGGGTTCGTTTAAGGCAGTGTTTGGGATAACTTTTTCTATTGTCATTTTTTTCATCTTTGTGGACTATTTTTATTGTTTGGATTAATTTTTTTGTTTTTACGATTCATCGTGAAAAAATAAATTTAAAAAATATAGTCTTTTTAGATGAAGTTGAAAAAGTTTAATACTGATTAAAAAAATCTTACAAAAATTGAAATTTTTTTGTCAATTTTTTTTTACTTTTCTGATTTCTTGTGATGAGATAAATCTAAAAAAGTATATTCTTTTGAGCTAACGTAAAAAAAAAAATCACTATAAATATAAATATATATACATATATATAATGTATAAATAAATTATCCCAAACGGAGCATCAATTCACAACTTTCACATGACTGTCATTCTTGAGTAAATAATTTTTTTTTCAAGACCAGAGGCTTGAACTATCGTGGTAACAGGTAATATTTACTTCAACGTTGTGATGCGAGTTCAAATTGACTTTTTAAACAAAAATAAGTCTCTATTTGGCATATTTAAAAAGTTAATTTTTTTTTGTAAAAAAATTAACTTTTAAATTGTAATATTTGGTATCTTTACGAGATTATTTAACACTATATATATAATACCATGCAAATAACATATTGCCACCTTTCCCTCCCCCTCCCCCTCCCCCTCCCCCTCATATAAGAGATTATTTAACACTACATATATAATACCATGCAAATAATTTTTTGATGACTATATTTGGATATTCACATAATATGACATTTTATGTGTACTGCTTAAAAATAAATAATTGATCTATAAGATGACATAAATATACACGACATACAAAATGTCATATCACGTGAAATATCACATCACATAGTATTTAAATATAATTATCAAAATATAATTGTTATAATATTTTTCATTATTTAATGGGTAAACTGTAAAGAATACAAAATTAAGGTGTTAAGGTTGTGTGCTCATAAGTTTATGTAATGCGACCACCGTTGTATATTCACTCTATCTATAACAAACAAAGATAAATTACTTTTGTAAGAAATAACCTTAGAGTAATTAATGGTATGGAAGCTTGGGTTGTTAAAACTAGAAGTGAAGGTGGACTCTGAGAAATGTAGTACAATTGCTAAACAACACAAATTTTGAACATCATCACTTTTATAATTTAATTGGCGTGTTTGGCAAAACTATTAAAAATAATTTTTTATTTTTTATTATTAATTTTAGCAATAAAATATAATTAAACACCCACAAATTCTTCTATAAGCTAGAGTTATTTTTTCTTCTATAAATAATTAGTTTCAGTTACAAGTTATCATATTTACTAAAAGCTTACAACTTCTTCTTACAAGCTGCTGTAATCTAAAAATTACTAGTTTTGATAATGCCAAACACCAACATTAGTGAACGATATCTACCGTGAAGCAAACAAATGTGCGGATCATGTAGCTTGCTTGTGTGATCTTCAAGGGGTTACTATCATTTGTTTTGCTCCTACGGTGTTATTGAAATTCAATCATTTTAGGACTCTTTCTAGGAGAATTTCATATCCTCTTACTTTGTATTGGAATGCAATAATGTTAAGAATATCAACTTATTTTATTAAATTATTATTTTAAATAATGTGGCACAATTACAATCGTTGATGCAATGGATCCCATATAAACTCTATTTAAATTCATAGTTGTGAATGTGCCACATCATTTGGGTCATTAATTTAATAAATAAATTGGTATCTCTAGCATAACCGATTTGAATGATCCTTTTCCGCTTTAAAAGCTGTGAACTTAATTTTGTTTAAAATACTTATTGAAGTATATCTCCGTTACTTTATTTTTCTAACTATTCACAACTAATCAATGTGCGTATGCTATGCATGCATGTGTGGAAAACACATTTTTTTAATAATTGAATTAGTTAATTGAACTTATTAATCGACTGTATTTTTAGGATTTATTGAAAACTGAATTAGTTAATAAAAATTATTGAGTATTTTCACATATTTTCAAATTTGTTTGACATTTTGGGCATAGGAAAATTCACATAGCTAGCTTCAATTTAATAGAAACAACAAGGGAGTGCTCTTTCTATCTATAATAGTATAAATTTAAAATTACAATCGCTCATCATTTGAAAAGAATTTTATTAGAAACACAGATCCCTTTCACACAGCGGGGCACAGTCTTCTCACATGGGAGGGCTGTGCTCATTTTGTGAATAGGGTCTTTGCAAGTAGAGTTTTTCTTTTAAAAATGGTAATATTTTATAATTCAATTTTTTTTAAAATTGTTTTAGTTCCAATTGCATTGTGATGGCAGAAGAAAGGGAGCAATGGCTGCATGCGTCCTTAATAATTATGTATGGGTAGTGTACTGATTCGTAAAATACACGGTTGGTTAATTAAAAGACCTTAATTAATTTCAAGAATGATGGGAGTGAATCTTCAGCTTTTGGAAGATGTGAACCTTTTCCTCATAAAGTGGCCAGCATATCCTTGAGGGCAAATTATTAAGTAGTTGTGAAGTCCTGTTTAAGCGATATTATGTAATATTTTTGATAAATAAATAATCATAATTTACATAATGTGGATCATCTTTCGTCTCCTAACTACCCAATAAAAATAAATTATTATGTCAGTATGCCACTACCGTAAAATTTATCGTCATTATATTAGGTGATAGTACAACGTAAACTTACCACATGATACTTCAAGAGCACCGAAAAAAAGAGCGCCTTTTTGCTTCGATCCCGCTCTTTTCGGTTTCTTGAACAAGATATCTTTAAGTAAATGTATAAGGTTGCATTACATTCTTAAATACAAGTTCTCAAGTATAAATTATTTTGTGTACATTTATACTATATATATTATAGTAAAACGTTGCTAGCTCTTTGATGCTTAAACTCCTAATCCAATTTTTATTAATTTTTAAATTTATAAAATATAAAAATATACATGCCAAAAATCATTGGCTCCTACATTAATTACTGAATCTCTAACTAATTTGGTAATGTCATTCAAATTTTTAATTTTTATCTGTAATTAGTATTATATATAGAAAAAAAAACTAAATGTAACATTATAAAAAGTAAAAGTACATACGCCATTTGCTATTTTTGTAAAGTCAAATATAAATATTAATTGTCAAAACTATTAAATTATTACAAGTTTAAGGATGTTCTTACATTTTTATTTTCTTATTTTGTGAATCTATTCTACTATTTTATCTCCATTTAGATTAAATAATATATTTAATTATCAAATTTTGATATTTTAAACTATATATCATAGACATTAAGAGATTAGTGAGAATATTTTTCATTTTCTAACTTTGTTTTTAAATTTTTTTTCCATAACATGCATTGTTGAGATTTGCAATGTAAGAACCCTGTTCCTTTTAATTTCTAAGGATTAATGAAATCGTATTATGATATTTTCGGTGGAAAATATTTAAGTATTTAATTATACGACAAAATTAAAACTTGATCATGATAATGACTGTTAACAACAATTGTATGTTCGGTAGTGTACGAGAACAATTGTTGTGAATTGTTTGGGTGAATTTTGAGATGCTTAGCTTATAATTCGATCCATATATACATTTTTTGTTAGAGATCTCTTTGAGCTTTGACCGCTTGAGCGGCCAAGGGCTAGCCCGAGTGGACATGTGCTATAAACTTCTTTTATATCGAAGAAGAGGGGGCCACTTGAGCAACCCTAGGTTTGCTCGACCGAAATTCCGGCGAGCAGACTTTAAGTTACAGGTACAACATTTGTTTTTCATTTTCTTCCTTCCCCTCTCTCTCTAAATAGAGGTTCAAAACCCTAGTTTTCTTCCTTCCCCTCTCTCTCTAAATAGAGGTTCAAAACCCTAGAAACCATTTTTTGGGTGCCCCTTTGAGCTTTTCTTGCTCTTCTAGAGGTGATTCATTGCTTCCCTCTTGGTTGAACACTCATTTGAGGCCTGGGCTTTACGTTAGAAGCTTCCTCTTTGCTTTTCGGTTGAAGATCTTCGTGATAGGAACTTGCTAGGATTCCATTCTTGTGTTTTGTGCATTTAAGAAGTAGGATCTATGACTATTTATGAACATTATTGTTACGCCTTAAAATCTAGAATCACGTGAAATATCTAACAAACCACCAGTTTATAAAAGATAGGACTTTTACTGAATAAAAATCAACCAAAATAATACAATTTTGGAACAAAAAGAGTACCCTAGGTTCACTCTCAGAATCACATGCAACATGCTCATACAGTTATAATATACGGTCTCAAGGCTTACAAAACATGCCTTCAGAGACGGAGATAGATGTCTAAATACATGCTTCTATAACAAAAGGAAAAACTATACAATAATCTTTCGGCCACCATGGCACAGCAAGATCAACTCCACGTGATCATCAACACCTGAAAAAGGTTTTAACAAATCTCACTACGTGAGCCGAAACTGAATAGAAATAGACGATGATGCAGTAAAGCAGGATATGTAATCACATAGCATAAAGTAAAGGTTTTACCACAAAAAATTTCAAGCTATCAACGTGTACACACGTACGCACACACACGAATCACTGTCATACCCAAGTGATTCCACTATCTCGTGGTTTCAAAATCTAGGCACCAATATCGAGGCGGCATATAGACCCAAGTAACGCTACCATCCACCTGGCCACACAGGCCCCATGGAGTAACGAAACCTTCTATACCCCGACATGATCTGCGTTTTTTCTTGGTTCACTAGCCGACAGGCAAAGAAACTCATTCTACGTAGTTTTTCGATCTTTCACCAAGGAGCAACTCGTGCCTAACATTACCAGATTCGAAGATCCTGCGATCCTTTTTTATTATGACATCAAAACCAAAAACACACGCGTGAGTCCAACCCAAAAGGTTTCTCTCACCAAATCCATACGTCCCATCACATGTAGTATACCAAGAAAAGCATAACACAAGCTTTCTAGTCATATAAACATGGTTTAAACATACAATATGCTATGTAGGCATTTTCAACCAGTAGAAAAGCGTAAAATTGCACGTAGCACCATTTAAAAACAACATAGTATAGGATCCTATCCAGAAAGCTAAAAGCTCGACGCCTCACAAATCTAACCTCGTCTAAACGAGAATCTGTCTGAATGGATGTGAAGCCCACGTCGCCGATAGTAAGGATCTGTTATCCGACCTCGAAAACCAAGCCCCGGGCCACCCAAAAGCTAGAGAGAAAGCAGAGAAAAGGTGTGGAGGAAGAGATAGACTTGAAAGGATATTTTATGGTTCAGAAACCAAAGCTGACAGATTTTATAGAAATTCGCGCCTGGGCACCACCGCTCGAGCGCCCAAGCACCGCTTGAGCGGACCCCTTGCCAACGTACACCATGCCACCCCACCGCTCGAGCGGACAACCACCGCTCGAGCGGTCATCTCACGGACACTCACTCTGCCACTACCTCACTCGAGCGCGCTACCCACTGCTTGAGCGATCGTCGCTGGGGTGAAACCTAAACTCTGAAACCTAAACCAAACCCCCGCAAGCATAACACGTATATAAAACATGCTGTTCTCTATATCAAGTAAAGCGATAAACAAGTATATATGCAGTAAACGAAACATGTCATACATACATTTCTCAAAATAAAATGGTACTGGGTCTCACAATTATCCCCCCCTTAAGGAATTTTGCCCCCGAGATTCACTACAAGGTCACGAGGTGAACAACTCCGGGTATCTGGCACGAACCCCAGACTCAAGCTGCCAAGTCGCTTCTTCAACCCCATGATAAAGCCACTGAACTTTGACATAAGCGATCGTTCTCTCCCGCAACAGTTATTCCTTCGTATCCAGAACCCTCACCGGGAGTTCCTCATAAGTAACATCCTTATCAACTAGCAGCTCGGCCTAATCCAGAACATGTGAATGGTCAGACTCATACCTCCAAAGCATAAAAATGGGAAAGACATTATGCATAGATGCTAACTGAGGTAGCAAGGCTAGACGGTATGCCACCACTCCAACCCTGTCAAGGATCTCAAATGGTCCAATGAAATGTGGCGATAGTTTCCCACTATGGCCAAATCTCATCGGAACTCTACGTGGCGAGACCTTTAGAAAAACATGATCTCCCACTGCAAACTCTAACGGTCTCCTCCTCTGATCGGCATAACTCTTCTGGCAGCTCTGAGCTAACACTAGATGCTGACGAATCACTACAATCTTTTCTGTCGTGTCTCGTACTAAGTCGGGTCCCAAAACAACGGTCTCACCCACCTCTGTCCAGCACACCGGTGATCTACATAGCCTACCATACAGAGCCTCATATGGTGCCATTCCAATACTGGATTGATAATTGTTGTTGTATGCAAACTCTGCCAGAGATAGATGATCCTCCCAATAACTCCGAAAATCAAGCACGCAAGCTCTCAACATACCCTCCAAAATCTGGATGGTCCTCTCAGACTGACTGTCGGTCTGTGGGTGAAAAGCTGTACTGAAAGTCAAGCTCATCCCTAAAGCCATCTGAAGACTCTGCCAAAAGCGAGATGTAAAGTGCGGGTCTTGATCAGAAACAATAGTCACCGTTATCCCGTGTAGTCGGACTATCTCCTGAACATACAACCTACCCAATCTATCCACCGAATCCCTCACTCGAATGGGAAGATAATGTGCCGACTTTATCAGCCTATTAACCACAACCCAAACAGCATCATATCCTGTCGGCGATCGAGGAAGTCTCGATACAAAATCAATCGTGATATTCTCCCACTTCCACTTAGATATAGGCAACGGCTGTAAGAATCTTGCCGGCCGCTGGTGTTCCACATTTACTTATTGACAAGTAAGGCACCGAGACACAAATCGGATCACGTCCCTCTTCATTCCCGTCCACCAGAACTGACGGCACAAATCATAATACATCTTCATGCCTCCTAGATGCACTACAAGACGTGAATGATGAAACTTATGTAGCACCTCAGCACGGCACGACTCTGGCACAAACAGTCTCCCCGTCAACCTCAAACTCTGATTTGGACCTACAACCCATCCCATAGTGTCCTTTCCACTGGCAATGCAGTCCCGTATCATTTGAGCCTCCTGATAGGTTCGCTGAACCTCTAACACGCATGCAACCAATGCGGGTTGTGAAGCTACTGAATATAATGTCGCACCTCTCCCTATCTCCTCGAGACACAGATCAAACTCCCCAACATCTCTAAGCATATCCCATTCTCGTATAGCCACAGAAGCTAACGAACTATGAGATCTCCTACTGAGTGCATCAGCTACGATATTTGCCTTTTTCAGGTGGTACTGCAAATCAAAGTCGTAGTCTCCTAACAACTTCATCCATCGTCGTTGGCGAAGATTCAGGTCCTTCTGCGAAAACAAGTATTTTAAGCTCTTGTGATCAGAGAAAATCTCGAAGTGCTCACCGTATAGATAGTGCCGCCATGTCTTCAAGGCGAAGACCACGACTGCCAACTCCAGATCATGTGTAGGGTAGTTCTTCTCGTGTGTCTTCAGCTGTCGTGAGTCGTAGGCTACAACCTTACCTCGCTGCATCAATACACATCCCAAACCATCGTGTGATGCGTCGCAATACACTATATACCCCAGACCTCGCTCTAGAATAATCAACACTGGCGCACTAGTCAATCTCCCCTTCAGCTCCTGGAAAGCTGACTCACACGACTCACTCCACACGAACATAACTTCCTTCCACGTTAGACGTGTCATAGGTGCTGCCAACTTAGAAAAGTCCTTGACAAATCGCCGATAATAACTTGCCAAACCCAGAAAACTCCGGATCTCAAAGATGTTCTTCGGTCGTTGCTAATCCATCACAGCATCAGTCTTCGACGAATCTACTGATACTCCATCCTTTGACACTACGTGTCCAAGGAATCTCACCTCTGACATCTAGAACTCACACTTCTCGAACTTCGCATACAAGCGATGTTCTATCAGAAGCTGTAAGACAACATACAGATGCTCCTCATGCATCTCCCTCATGGGTGAATAGACCAGAATGTCATCTACGAACACGACCACAAAACTGTCTAGATAAAGGTGGAAGATACGGTTCATCAAACCCATAAATGTCGCAGGGGCGTTCGTCAAATCGAACGGCATGACCAAAAACTCGTAGTGACCATAGCGAGTCCGAAAGGCACTCTTCGCTATGTCTTCATCCCTAATCCTCAGCTGGTGATACCCTTACCTCAAGTAAATCTTCGAAAAGCAACATGATCCCCTCAGCTGATCAAACAGATCGTCAATCCTAGGCATAGGATATTTGTTCTTCACCGTTACCTAATTCAGCTTCTTGTAGTCTATACACAGTCTCAAAGACCCGTCTTTCTTCTTCACGAACAAAGTTGGTGCTCCCCACGGTGACGTACTCGGGCGTACAAACCCCTTGTCTAGTAACTCCTGCAACTACACCTTAAGTTCTCGCAACTCAGCCGGTGCAAAGCGGTAAGATGGCATAGAGATGGGAGCAGCTCCTGGAACAAGATCAATAGAGAACTCCACATCTCGGCTCGGTGGCAATTCAAACAGATCGTCAGGAAAGACGTCTGGATAGTCACACACCACAGGGGGTGACTCCCTTCGAACCCCAATCGGCTCATCCAATCTGAGGGCAGAAAAGAGGAAATTCAAGTTCTCTCTAGCCCGAGCAACACCTGGCATAGACACCAAGCTCTCATCCCGATCACCCACAAAGTAGAAGTAATCACCCTCCGGCGTACAGATCGACACCCTTCCTCACTCACAATCTATATAGGCACTATAGGTAGTCAGCCAGTCCATCCCTAGAATGACATCAAATGTGATCACGTCTAGAACGATAAAATCAAACTCTAAACAACGACCGACGACCTCCAACACGCAGGATCTACAAACATGACTTAGCGTCACACTCTCACTGACTAGGGTCTCCACACTCAAGGTACTACCCAACCAGTCCATTTCTACCCCCAAACCAGATGCAAAAGAAGATGATATAAATAAATGTGATGCTCCCGTGTCGATGAGAACACTGGCCCATGATCTACAGACTAGAAGAGTACCTCTGATCATGGATGGTGTAGCTGTAGCGTCAGGCACAACTGGTGCTTTGGAAGCACTAGAATCGGTGAGAACGTAAGCTCTGGCCTGCAGTGGTCTGGTCTGCTCACTATAACTCTGAGCCGTCAGTTGCCTCACTGACTGCGTTGAAGCACCTCCCTCTGCAAACCTAGACATCTAAGCCCTAGGTTGCTGCGAAGCCTGTCACCTTTGGACAAATGAAGCAGGTGACGCTCTTGTCGCACTTTAAACATTCCCTCTCCGGGGACAGCGTTTACGAATGTATCCAAACTGACCACACTCATAACACACCAGTGACTCTCTCTCCTGCGACTGTGACTGCAACTGTGACTGTGCAAGCACTGAACTCTGAATTGGGCCCCTCAATGGGCACTCATACGAACGATGCCTTAACTATCTGCATTGGTAACACGTGACCTCTCTCTGCTCTGGCTTTCCTGCAGAGGCTACTGAAGGTGCAGGCGTAAAACACTACGGCTAATATGATTCCACTGAACGGGAACTCGGTTCGGACGACCACTGGCGCTTTTTCCTGTGCCTCTGGAACGGCGTACCTCCATCACTCTACTGGCTCTTACTCTCTCTAACTCTGTGGCTCTCTACTAGTGAGTTCTCTACTCGAATGGCAGCTTCCACTAGCATGATGTACAACTCTAAACCCAGAGCTGCAATCCTATCCTTGATAGTGGGTCGACAGCCTCTCTCAAACCTCCTAGTGCGCAACTCCTTTGTAGAGACCATCTCAGCTGCGAACCGCAACAGATTCGTGAATCTGGCCTTGTACTGAACCACCGTAAGGTCCCCCTGGACGAGAGAAAGAAACTCCTCTCAGTATGTATCCCTCAAAGACGTCGAGAAATACTTCTCCAAGAAGACTCTCGTGAAAGTAGCCTACGTGTCATCCACCGTGGTCTTGGCAAACTTCCATCACTCCCTAGCATCTTTCTGCAGTTGGAACGCCACCAACTTCACCCGCAAAGCATCCTCCTCGATATCCAGAGTATCGAAGATGGTTGTGGTCACTTCCAACCACTCAGTAGTCACTTTGGGGTCCGGCTCCCCAGAAAAGGTTGGAGGATCCAACCGTCGGAACTCCCTCATTGCCACAAAAGCTCTTGGCTCAGGAGCCCTCACTCCAGCCTTGAATGCCTCAACCATAGCTCTCATAGTGGCAAGCATCTCCTGCATGACGCCAGTACTGCCCACTTGTTCCTGTAGGGCATGAACATCTCCCTCCTTCGGAACCTGAACATAAGCTCGACCTCGGCCACGACCCTGTCCCCGTACTCCCCGCGTGGACATATTCTATATAACATAATTTAACAGGATAAGTTTTTCCTACTACATGTTATTACGCAACGTAACATAAACACATAATGCACATAAGCATGGTATCACGTAGCCATTTAAGGTCATGTAAACACGTCTCACATACTGACGAGAACCAACAAGACGGACTCGTCTATCTGGGTAATCTATTCAGATTTCTTACTAGAAAACACGTCGGCCAAACGCGTTTCTAACTTGGCTTCTAAATCTATTAGTCCAAACACCCTAAGGTAAGACTCATTAATCTCGAGATTCAACATCCATAGCCACATATTCACAAACAGTTATGCTCCAAAGCTAGCTGCATGTTATAGAAATATCTAAACACATGCAAGAAAACATACTCGATCAATCTCACCAGGTGATGCACCCTCTTCCCATGGCTCTTAGGTATTCGAACTTAGAGTTCTGATACCAATCTGTCACGCCCCAAAATCCAGGGTCACGTGAAACATCTAACAAACCACCAATTTATAAAAGATAGGACTTTTATTGAATAACAATCAACCAAAATAATACAATTTTGGAACAAAAGGAGTACCCCAGGTTCACTCTCAGAATCACATGCAACCTGCTCATACAGCTATAACATACGGCCTCAAGGCTTACAAAGCATGCGTTCAGAGACGAAGATATATGTCTAAATACATGCTTCTATAACAAAAGGGAAAGCTATACAATAGTCTTTCGGCCACCACAGCACAGCTAGATCAACTCCACGTGATCATCAACACCTGAAAAAGGTTTTAACAAATCCCACTATGTGAGCTGAAACCAAATAGAAACAGACTATGATGCAGTAAAGCAGGATATGCAATCACATAGCATAAAGTAAAGGTTTTACCACTGAAAACCCCAAGCTATCAACGTGTACACACGCACGCACACACACGAATCACTGTCATACCCAAGTGATTCCACCATATCGTGGTTTCAAAATCTAGGCACCGATATCAAGCGGGCATATAAACCCAAGTAATGCTACCATCCACTTGGCCACACAGGCCTCGTGGAGTAACAGAACCTTCTATACCCCGACACGATCTGCGTTCTTTCCCGGTTCACTAGCCGGCGGGTAGAGAAACCCATTCTACGTAGTTTTTTAGTCTTTCACCGAGGAGCAACTTGTGCTCAACATTACCAGATCCGAAGTTCCTACGGTTCATTTTGATTATCACATCAAAACAAAAAACACACGCGTGAGTCCAACCCAAAATGTTTCTCTCACCGAACCCATACGTCCCATCACATTAGTATACCAAGAAAAGCATAACACAAGCTTTCTAGCCGTAGAAACATGGTTTAAACATACAATATGCTATGTAGGCATTTTTAACCAGTAAAAAAGCGTAAAATTGCACGTAGCACCCTTTAAAGATAACATAGTCTAGGATCTTACCTCAGAGAGCTAAAAGCTTGACGCCTCAAAAATCCAACCTCGTCGGAACGGGAATCCGTCCGGATGGATGTGAAGCCCACGTCACTAATAGCAAGGATCTACCATCCGACCTTGAAAACCAAAGCCCTGGGCCACCCGAAAGCTAGAGAGAAGGTAGAAAAAAGGTATGGAGGAAGACAGAAAAAAGCTAAAGAGAAGGCAGAAAAAAGGTAGAGAAAAGATATTTTATGGTTTAAAAACCAAGGCTGACAGGTTTTATAGAGATTTGTGCATGGGCACCACTGCTCGAGCGCTTAAGCACCACTCGAGCGGACCCCTTGTCGACATACACCCTGCCACCCCACCGCTCGAGTGGACAACCACCGCTCGAGCGGTCATCTCACGGACCCTCACTTTACCAATACCCTGCTTGAGCGTGCTACCCACCGCTCGAGCGGTCGTCGCTGGGGAAAAACCTAAACTCTAAAAACTAAGCCATACCCCCACAAGCATAACACGTATACAAAACATGCTGTTCTCTATAACAAGCAAAGCGATAAACAAGTATATATGCAGTAAATGGAACATGTCATACATATATTTCTCAAAATAAAACGGTACCAGGTCTCACAATTATTGGATATTGTAGACACCCCAATTTGACCTTGACATTCTTAAGTTCATCCGAGTAAATCCAATGTTGAAAACAAGTGGAAAGGTGCTCTTGAAACAATCCTTGAAAAGTGATCCAAGCTCAGTGATTTGAACCCAATGATCAAAACCTTCAAACCAATGAAATCACCTTGAACCGCCAACTTGCACTGTGGGACCGCCAACTTTGATTATGGTGATCTACATAAGGACCTCTTATGCAGGTCAAACACATTAGAAACTGAAGTGCTTGAAATTTGGTACTAGCTGTGAATACTGTAGCAAGGAGTTTGAGGATTATTGTGCAGCAAATGGGATTAGAAGTTTAACGACTATCTCAATGAAGCCGAGGCAGAATGGAGTGGCAGAACGCATGAATAGGATGATCATAGAGTGTGTCAGAAGTATGAGGTTGCATGCAGGGTTGCCAAAATAGTTCTAGGCAGATGCGGTAAGCATAGTAGCATATTTGATCAAATGGGGGCCTTCAGTTGCATTGAACTATGAATTAACAAAAGAAGCATGGACCGAAAAAAAGGTAAAAGTTTCCCATTTATGCATTTTTTGATGCACGGGCTATCTTCATATTATGCCATAGAATAGGAGTAAGCTTGACCCCAAGTCTTGAAAAAGTGCATATTTGTTGGCTATAGTACTGATAGCTACGGGTATTGGTTATGGGATCTAGAAAACAAGAGAACTGTTAGGAGCATGGACGTAGTGTTCAATGAGTGTTTTGTTAAAAACTAGACAAGATCAAAAAGGTGAGACCGTAAATGAGTCAAACTATGTTGAGTTTGATGGGTTGTCTAACAGAGTCTTAGAACTTGATGATGAAAACACAACCAACTCCACAGGCAGAACCACAAACTCTCATTTATAGAAATCCTGCAGACAAGTGGACCCATAGTTGAGGTTGATGGAATTTAAATATTAAATTGTCATGTGAAGGTTAATTTCCTAACTAACTCTCAAGATATGAAAATTGAGTTAATTAATGAACTAAATTATTAAATTGGGTTTCATCTAGATACTAATAGAATATAACTTGGAAATTGGGCTGGTTGACATTCCTAAGAGTATGGATTGTAGTTGGTGTTTGACTGGGTGAGTTGTTTCAATCCATTAAACTCTTGAATAGTAAACTTAGTTTTAATTCATGATGTAATGGATGGTCTCATGATAATTGAATAGTGTAAGAATTTATTTTTGTCTTGAATTGTGGCTAGTTCACTAACACTGACCTTTTGAGAACTTGAATGATATGTATATTTTCAATTTAAGAATCTTATTGGATGATTGCTAAATGAATGAGACGATGTAATAAAATAGGAATCTTGTAACTTGATCGGCTTGAGCATTGTAATTTAAATCCATTATTAAATTAGGAAATTTGGAGTAAGTTCATGAATTATCGAACTAAACTTCGTTGTGAGTCGATTTGAGTTTATTAAAACTTAATGATTGTTGAAAGTAAATTTGATGAGTATTGACTTGAATTTGATAATGTGATTTATGAGCTATAATTGAGATCTAATAAGAATACTTAGAAGATATTGGAATGATCTACAGCACTAAGGGTTGTGATTATTAAATTGGTAACAA
The DNA here is from genome assembly GCA_032360265.1 of Heliamphora ciliata. Classification (NCBI taxonomy): domain Eukaryota; kingdom Viridiplantae; phylum Streptophyta; class Magnoliopsida; order Ericales; family Sarraceniaceae; genus Heliamphora; species Heliamphora ciliata. Next base: position 14,514 of record JAUMHN010402082.1, read on the forward strand.
CAAGGGGAATGAAACAAAGATTTGATTTCAAACTTATGATACATAAATGAAAATGAGGATGTGATGTTTAAAGATGTGATTTGAAAATGGTGTGATTGTGAAATTAGAATAGGAGATGGACTCCTAGTAATTAATAAATAATGATATGATTATGACATGTTGATGTGGTTAATCAAATAGTGAACCGAGAATGATTGATGTTGATGTGATTAAGTTGGGCTTGACTAGCTCCACGGTGAAAGACCAAAAACTTGCGCAAGTGGAGTGCCCTACCCGTCGGATTAGTCCCCAAAAAGGTGTGCATGGGTTGCCTACACGTCAGTGTTCCTCAAGAAAACTGAAAAAGGCGGTGGTCATGGTGAGTTATAGAGCTATCTATTATCTAATAATTTTGAGTAGCCTATTGGGGGACTAGGGAGGGGTTTCTATAAGTTGCACCCGACGTTGGTTCAGTATTGGATTAAGAAAATAAAATAGAAATGTGGATGAAGAAATAAGGAATTGGAAAAAGAAATGAACAGTTATTATAAAGATGTGGTAAGTCAGAATGTTGGGTAACAGGCCAAAGAGAATGGAAATGAAAATAGAAACAAAAGATAGTTTGAAAGAATATGAAATGAAAATAAAAGGGGATGAAACTTGAATGGAGATAATGAATAGGAATCTAACCATCTCATGGTAAAATGAAATGGATGATGAAAGGTGTGATTTGTGAGGACAATGAAAATGAATTAAGGAAACTTGAAATGAAAGAACCCGGTTAAGAACCGTATATGAGAACTAAATTGCAAAGCGAAAGAAAAATTGTGATGGTAAAACTACAAATGTTGAGATGTCGGATCTGTGTGGATATAACGAGTTAAATGGGATAAGAGAATAATGTAATGGGAATAGAAATCAAATGTAAGAACTTAACTAACGACGTAAGGTATAGGCATGACATACATGAAAATGATGAAATTGAAATAAAGAAGTAGGTCATGTAAAAAAATAAATGAGCAAGAATGGGTGAATAACTCTTTTAGAGCAAGAAGGGTGAGTGTGAATTCTTGTTTGGTTCTAAAAATATATTGGTTATTATTGCATAATGGCATCCACTCACCCCTCACTTATCATGCATTACATCGTTTTTAGTCACTATTCTACGAGCTTCGGCTCATATTTGTTGAATCCCCTCTTTTACAAGT
>JAUMHN010402099.1:0-15697 GCA_032360265.1 Heliamphora ciliata
GCACCGCTCGAGCGGACCCCTTGCCGACATAGGCCCTGCCACACCCCCGCTCGAGCGCCCAAGAACCGCTCGAGCGGACCCCACTCCGGGCCACACTCTGCCACAACCCCGCTCGAGCGCACACCCACCGCTCGAGCGGTCATCGCTGGGAGAGAAAACTAAAAAAAAAGCAACCATAACCAAACCTCCGCATGCTTAACACGTATAGCGCCTATACAAAACATGTTGTTCTACAATGAAAACATAATCCACGTAACACAGAGATACATATATGGAAAGAAACACATCGACATATATAAAGATCTCAAAAAGAGACGGATTCGGGTCTCACAAAGATTTTAACAAAGTTTACCTGGCGCACCAGAGCTTTAGAAAACCTAAGGGTCGTCTCATGAACCTCCGACCTAGACAACGCTTTGCATATGACTAGGATTTGGAAGAGGGTGCCTAGCGCACTAGTGCTTGGATCAACGAGCCATTGCTAAGGGTTGTTACACAGCTTTTGGGATCCACAGGCTAGTGTTTTTTTTTTCTTTGGCCGTGAAAAGTTATTCCCCACTGTAGAGGAGTTAACTGCCATTCTTGATCTCGTCCCACGGGAGTTCGATGCAATACCTTCCATATTCGTCCCTACGAAAAAGTAGATCATGCGTTTTTGTGGTCAGACTAGCTAGGAGGTTTCTTTCTTTGTCCATGAGGATTTACTGGACACAAATTCTTCCCTATCGGTGCCCTTGGTGACTTCATCTTTCAGTTGCAACGCCGTTATGTTCTGCGCATCTGTCTACTTGCTCGGTACCTTCTTATTTCCTATGACGGCCGGGTTAGCACTATTTTGGTGGACAATACTGAGCAAATAAGGGCGGGGAAGGACTTTGTGCCCCTAGTTTTGGCTGAGACCCTGATTAGTCTAGATGCTTTCCACTGGGATGTAACCACATCTTTTGCCGGTAGTCCTCTGCTTCTCCAAGTAAAACTCAAATCTCTCATGTTTTCGCTTTTCTCTCCTTTTGCCATTTTTTCTCGATTTTTACTATTCTTCTCTCCTTTTGCTGATTTCTTTTAGATTTTATTGATTTTCTCTCTTTTTTCCACTATCTCTCTTTATTTTTCCACATATCTCTCCTTTTGCTGATTTCTTTCGATTCTTACCTCTTTTCTCTCTTTTTAGGTTTGGCTAATAAAGAAAGTAAATTTTCTATAGAAATTAGCTTTGGATGGGCACAACGCTGTTGTCTTTGTCTGTCGTCCTTTTTACCCGATATGCACTATCGAGGCAGCTTAGAGGCAGTATTTTTCTTCACTGACTGGAGGAGACATCACTTGGCTGCTCCTGGTGGTAGATCCCTTTTATTACTTTGACCACTATGGACCATCCAGCTGTGTTGTTGATTGGTTTGTGACTGTCCACCTTCTACTATCCACACCGGATCATGAGGTAATTTGGTCAAGGTCAGTTCATATTTCACGGCATACGGGGTCGTATGTATTCATCTTCCCTTCAGGCCCATTTCTGGTGCGATATCAGGAGGCTTGGCCATCTCGTTCACTGACAAAGATGCAGGAGTTTTTCTCATACTGATCTCCCCGAGTAATACAAGGCATGGCTGGTTCAGGAAAAAGAGAGCAAAAATAAAGAAGAGGGAGAAAAAACAAGTAGCAAAAAGGAGGATGATCTGAGAGATCCATTTTGATTTTAGGATTTTGTAGCTTTCATCTTCATTTAGAGTTTGGGACTTGGATGCTTGCCCTTTATTTTCAAAACCTTGTAATCGCAGCTGAAATAATGAAAATCCAACATTTATCTGAAAAAGGTTCCCAATTATTTAAAGTTTTTAGATTCTTGCAATTAAATGAGTTTATTATCCGAACTCAAAGATAAATTTTCATTGATCATTACTCTGATTCAAAGATGAATAAAACAAAGAATGTGGTTGGACTTTTTGAAAGAAGCTGCCTATGTATCCCAAAAGGTGGAATCAAGCCATAACGTAGTTCGGGCTCGGTTCACTCTCTGGCATTAACACTTTTCTTTTATGATGCCCTAACTTTTGCCAAGGTCGCCCTTTTGGATTTTCAGCCTTGCGGGTTGCTCTAGCTTTTGCCTAGGCTGCCTTTTCAGTTTTTAACCCAACGAACTTTTATCTTATTTTATTTTTCTCTTAAGGGTAGTACTTTTTGAGTTGGTCCAAGTTGATCGGAGTGGATAACATGTTACCATCCAGATCCATGATCATTACAGTGCCACTAGTCATAATAGTCTTAATCAAATACAACCCAGCCCAATTTGGCTTGAACATTCCCTTTAGATAAAAAATAGGAGCCCTAATTTCCTTAAGAACCAAGTCACCTTTTTTGAGATCCCAAGTCTTAACTTTTTTTGTTGAACGCTCTGGCTATCCTCCTTTGATACCCTTGTATGTGGAACAAAGTTTGTAGTCTTCTTTCATCAAATAAGAGAAGCTCTTCCTTCCGATTCCTCTGTCATTCTTCTACAGGTTGAGCTGCATCTTATACTTCCTGATCCTTTCGAAGAATTTCTGCAGCGCTATGATATGGCCATCTTGATCCTTGGACTTTACAATCATATCATCCACATACACTTCGACTTCCTTGTGCATCATGTCATGCAATAAGGTAATTGTAGCCCTTTGATAGGTTACACCTACATTCTTCAAATCGAATGGCATCACACGGTAACAGTAGGTGCCCCGTTGTAGTGAATGTTGTCTTCGCTCTATCTTTGGGGTTAATTAAAATCTGATTATACCCCAAAAAAATCGTCCATAAATGATAAGAGAGTGTGCCTCGTTGTGCTATCTACAACTATGTGTGGCAATGGGATGTCGTCCTTAGGACTGGCCTTATTGAGATCCTGAAAGTTGACAGAGACTCTGATTTGTCCATCCTTCTTCAAGACCGATACAATGTTAGCCACTTATTTTGGATACTCAGTTACCATAAGGAACCCAGCGTTGATCCGCTTGGTGACTTCTTCCTTGATCTTTAGCGCCCATTCTGGTCGTATCCTTATTTACTTTTGCTTAACCGATTTGGCATCGGGGTACGAGGGGATGCGATGTTGGATGATATCGGGATCAATTCCAGACATATCCTCGTATGATTACACGAAAACATCTTTGAATTATTTTCATAAAGTTATTAATTGTTCACGCTCAACTAAAAATAAAAAAAAATCAATTTGGACAATTTGTAAGTTAATTTTATTACCTAGATTTATTGATAATATTTTTTAATTATTAGTTGGGCACGCATTTCTTTTTGTCGTTTTATTAAAACTTTTAATTCTTTGAGGATATTGCCTTCGAATTCAAAATTATCAGAAAGCATACAAAATAAATCAAGCAAAGCAGAACAATCAGAACCTTTGTTTATTTCATTGATATCAAAGGGAGCAAAGATTACAAAATCAAAAGCAAAAGAAGAGAGTGCATAAACAGACGTTCCCCTCGACTCGACATTCAACTAATCAGAACAAAGCAAAAACTTACAAGACTCCGACTCTGACTCGAGACTTAAATCATGCAAATTACAAGAATCTAACAACCAGCTTTGACATTCAGTTTTGGGACAGCAGATGAAGGTGGGATGACCTTATTGTCAATGAGATCCTAAATTTCAAGACAGAGTCTCAGACAGTTATCGATTAGGTGTCTGTGGCTCTGATGGTATGAGCAATAGTGGGAGGGATCATAGCGTGACGGTAAAAGGTCAGGAGGTGGCATTGGATCAAGAAACTTTATCAGCTCTTTCTCGACAAATCATTCAAGGCCGCGGTTAGAGAGATATTAAGGGGAGTGAAAACTCTCCTTGGCAATTTTGGCTGCGACGGCTGGTTATTTTTGGGAGGAGGTGATGAAGGTGAAGAATTCGGTCAATCTAATTGGGGGTTTAGCAAACTCACCTCGTTAGAGCGAGATGCGGGGTTAGTGGAAGAGGTGGGATGGTTTTGGTTGTTGGATGGAAAAGGTCCTCTTGGCTTTTGGCTCGTCTCGACCTCATCGATATCACCAGACTAGATTGCATTGTCAATCTGAACCCTGGCATCAAACAACTACTCGAATGTGGAGAGCGGTTCTGTGACCCGATAACGCTTTAATGTGGACTGAAGATTCTTGACTACAATACTCACATGTTCCTTTTCTGTTGGTCGATTTGTCATTTTAGCCGCTCTTCCCCTCCACATGGTCAGAAAGTCCACAAATGACTCTCTGCTTTCTTGACGAGGGGTCTCTAGCTCCCGAGTTGTTACATCTAGCTGGATGTTGCAACTGTATTGACTGACGATGGCAGTGTAATGTCTTCTCACATCCAGGTCTTTGCAACATCCAGGGAGAGAAACCAATTTTTGAGCTACCCCAGAGAGTGACCGATGGAACAACTGAGCCTTCAACTGGTCATCGATACCCATAGGAGCGGGGGTACTAACATACGTTCTTAAATGTATCTGGGGGTCTCCGGTCCCGTCGAACTTCTCCATATCCGACATCTTGAACTTTTTTGACAGCTTGGCGTCTAGGAACAAACATAGTCCCCCCACATCTACCATGTATTCTTTGACCCATTTTGCCTTCTTTAGAACCTTCTCTATCCTCTCAATCTTATCTGTCAGCACAAATTCCTTGCGTTGAGTAGTACTTTCTTCCTCCACCACAGCCTGACGGGGGATGCGAGATGGTATAGCAACTTGTGGTCCATCATAACCCTAATTATTATCCCAAAAATCTTCTTCGTTCTCATTTAGATTATCTTGCTGCTCGTTTACCCCCGGCAAGCGAGCCTAGATTGCCCGAATCTGGGCCTGATACTGGTTTTGAACCTGTGTCTGTTGTTCAATCGCCCTCTTTATCTCAGTAATTGCCCTCATCAGGGCTGTCAAATTCACTTTATATTTTACCATTTTTGACAGTTCTGCAATCTGTTCAGATACTCTGTAAAGTCTTCCTATAGCCAATCTAGCCCGAATGCGTATGTGATGCAACTCTCTCAACTCAATGATCTGTAACCAGAACAAACCTACAACCAGAAGAGGAGGGGAGAAGCAAGCATTAGAAGTTTCTCGAACAGAACCCTAATAAAGACAACAAACCTTCTAAGCACAGTATGATAAGTTGCAAGTAGATACGAAAGGATGCCACGGCCGGGCCCCAGACTAGCAAAAAATTGAAAAAGACAGCATGGCCGCAAAAACCCCAAAAGAAAAGTCCGAAAGCCCAACTAACACTATACAAGGAAAAGCCCCGAGAGAGTAGCTAAACAAAGATTCTAAAGGAAAAATCGGATAGATCTCTGAGAGGAAAACTGATCTAAACCAAACAAGACCCTATGTCAAATCCCGGGCAGGGGCCCGGGGAAAAAGAGCTAATCTAAACCAAACAAAGGATCTAAACCAAAACCCAAGCGAAGCACCGAGATGAGAACTATCCTAACCTAACAATGGTTCTAAAGAAAGCTCAAAAACCTGGGCAGAGCTTTGGGAGGAAGACAGACCTAAGCAAAATTGAGGGTGCTAAACCGACAGCCCGGGCAAAACCACAAGAGAGAGAAAGCTACCCTAAATCAACAAAGGCTCCTAAACTAAGACCCCAAGCAAAGCCCCTGGAAGTAAGTCGAGATCCTAATATAAACAAAGGTTAAAACTAAGACTTGGGTAGCAACCCAAGAAGAAAACTATCCTAAATTGGACAAAGGTCTAAAGAAAAACTTGGGCAGAACCCTGGGAGGAAAACTATCCTAAACCGAACAACCAAGCAAATGTCTTAAACATATACAAATAAAATATCCAATTAAATAAAAAAACACTTAATCCTACGGGTTTAGTACATAATGGGGGTTCTAAGCTACTATATGCACATGAAAAGGCTGGTAGGTCTACACTCAGTGTACCTTTTAAATAGAGTCAGGAATATATCTCCCAATGCCAAGAATAGTGCAAGGCATGGTCAAACGGTCTGCAATAGCTCTTTTTGCAATATCTATAGAAGCATGTGGCCAGAAAGCTTGCTGGCTTCCCCAACATAATCCCAAGATAGTAAACTGACTGGGGTATTGGGTAAGCAGAGCGGGGGTTTGTGAACCAAGCACACAAATATGAAGAATACAAATGTGAATACCGATGAAAAGTTTACAACAAGAACCATTGACATTTCAAGTTAAGCCCTCTTGTGATTTTTTTGAAAAATCAGTCCCTAGCGGAGTCGTCAGAAAAGTTGCAGGTGTTTTGGTCTCATGAAATACACCAGATATCTATTATTTTTAGAAAAATGTTCTTTTCCTTTCGAAATAAGAAAATCTAAGATATCTGAGCACCCTTTTTTGAAAAATAAAGTCACCACTTGGTTTTTGAGAAAAACCAATAAAATAAAATAAAAAGGCGCAGGTGGGTTAAGGTACGAAAAGGAAAGGTGTTAGGCACCCTTTTCGCCCAACCATATGGTTGACCTCTACTTTTTCAATCTTGATTCTTGTTATAAACTTTTTAAAGAGAACATTTACAGAACATGATGTTAAAGAGAGTTCAAACAAAAGCAAGCAATAAAACAAAATCCTAACTATGATTCCTATGGTCATACAACTTGGTTATTATTTCTACGTATGCTACACGTATCGTTTAAACAAAGCAAAGTGAAAAACATGCGAATAAGCGATAAAAAGAAAAAATGGGGACCTAAGGGTCATGCAACAATATTTTTGCCTCTAACATGCTATAAACAGGCTATATAAAATAAACAGAGAAAACTCAAGCACTATTTTAAGCTACTGGACATACATAAAAACTTACGACCATAGCAACAAAAGTTGCTGCTATGAAAAATATAAGGTTTCCACGAGGAACAAAATGAAACAGTTCACAGCCGTGACAAATAAAAGTTGTGGCCAAGGTTTTTAAGGATCCAGAAAGGTATAATCATCATACAAGGTCTAAAACAAGCTTAAATGAACAAAGCATGCAGGACAGAGACCATAACCTATTCATTCTAGGCTAGATCTACCATCCTCCATCCTCTACAAAAATAATATCTCTAAAAGAGAATGTACAGGATATCGAAATAAACAACAGAATACTTAAAACGCATGTTCATGTCACTGGCCTTGTAAGACCTCACGATCGTAGCAAAAGGATATGGCGGCCGTGACAAATAGGGAAATAAACGCTGCGGCCGTTGAAAACTAACTGGCAGCCGTTACTGTGAGTTTAACAAAATACGCGGCTGTGACATTAAAAGGTTGCGGTCGTCATGTTCTCATAACTACAGAACATACAAAAAAATAGGGTGTACAGAATGGAGACCACGACCCATTCGATCTAGGCCAGATCTACCACTCATTACTTAGCAGGAACATAAACTGAAGTACACAAAAGAGATATAGCAAAACAGAATGAGAAAAATGGAGAAGACGTTGAAATAAATGAATATCAAAGAATTTTGAATGGAGTTTTCATATTTTTAACGTTGAAATAAATGTCATGGCCGTGACAGCGAGATATCACGGCCATGAGAAATGCAGGTAGAAATGTGTCGGCCAAGTACAAAAACCACACCACCGTGACTATAGGCTTAGAAAACACATGGTCATGGCATTAAAAGGTCGCGGCCGTCATGTTCCAGAATCGCAAAAAACTTTTGTCGTACTCAATGTGCTTGTGAACATTGAACGAAATAAAAATAATTGTAATATACAAAACAAAAAAACTACGAATACACTATTTATGATAAAACTTGAAGGAACAATGTTTAGATCAAAATAAATGATGAGTAAATAATAAAAATAATGGAAACCTTATCCACGACACCCTCGGGGGAAGAAAATGAGAGTTTATAGAAGAGTCGTGGGTTCCTAAGGTTATCTCGTGTGAATATCCACCTCGAGTGGCCCCTCGGGGGTGAGAATAAGCTATCTCCAAGCCAATACAAGCTCTACAAACTCTTTCAACGCAAGCAAGATCAAAAACAAGGCTCAAGAAGTATGGAATGGATAGGAAAATATGGGTCGGGGTGTATTTGGGTAGAGTTTGGACCTCCAGGTTCTTCTTCCTCTCTTGTTCTACTTGGAAACGCCGCCTATTTATAAGCAAGGCGGGCAAAATAGACCCCATCTAGAATGTTGTCACCTGTCCAAAAATGGTTAAAAGTGACGACCGCTACCTTTTTACTTTTTCACGGTGGCAGCCGCTACCTTTATGGTGATGAAAAGGGCAGCCGCGACTTTCAAAAGTCACGGCCATGATACAAAAGATGCGGTCGTGACAAATGAAGTCACTGCCAGGTTTAGGGTTTGCAAAAAGGTAATGGCCGTGAAATAAATGTCACAGCTTGGGTGTTTTTTGGTGGTTTCCTTGGGTTTTTTAACCAAATTCGTGATTTTTCTTGCTTAGGGATATCCTTAGGCATAACTCTCATATTTTCGTCATTAGAGCGCAATCGAGACGGCTGCCTAAGATTCGACTTGTTTAGATTGGGGTGTCTACACATGCATCTTTTTTAGTTTTGCTATCACTAGGTTTAATTACCATTCCATATATTTTATTGTCAATTTTTGGTTATTGAATCGAGAGCATGCTTAATTTTAGAGAAGTTGGTTAACTTTTATTATAATCTCATTTGAATAGTCTCAATTATGATTTTGTATTTACTGCACACTAAGCATCCCAACACACTGTCCATTAGAATTTAGCAAAACAGTGCCTACAAAGTATACAGTCACAATCATCAATGTTGCGGTCATGAGATATTGGCACTCACATCCTCACGGTCGCAACAATCAATGTTGCTCCCGTGCACTTTCACTCCATTTTTCTTGCGACCGCAACATTTATATATTATGGCCGCAACCTTAATTCATTTCCAGTGGCTTAATTCTATTCCAGTATCCTTATTTTGTTGTTACAGTATTCTTTATGATGTCTAGTATGCTATTTTTAGTGTCTATCAGCATGGTTAAGGTTCAAAACTTCTAGAATTGTTTTATTTTTGCTTAGAATCATTTTATGCTTACTTAGTGTTATGATTAGGATTTGTTAGTTTAGATGAATCGATAGCATCTTATAATCATCGCATGTGGTTTGTGCTATGTATCCTTTTGTTAGACTTTACATACTTAGGATTAAAGGTCCCTTTTACATTTGGTTGTTGTTTTGGTGTGTTTATATGCTAGATTATGTATTTTCATTATTTAATTTTAGATGTTCTCTTTTTGTCTCTATTTTGTGTAATTGCATGCATTTGAGAAAGCTAATTAAAGAACCAATGATGATTAGTAGAGGTCAATCTCATGGTTGGGCGAATGGGGTGCCTAACACCTTCCCCGATTTGTACCTTAACCCTCAAACCCTTGTTTTCTCTGGTTAAACGCTTTAAAGATCAATGGCTCATTTTTGTTTCTCTTGATTTTTCTTAAAAACTAAGTGGCGACTTCATTTTTCACGAAAAGAGTTTTCAAAATCTTTTGATTTTCAAGGTGTTAAATAGTTTTCAAAATAACTCTTGAATTTTCTATTTTTGAACCAAATCCAAAATTCCGGCGCCACAGCCTCCAAAGTGACTTTTCGTAAAAGTCACCGCACTTGTTCAGAATAGATTCAACTTTTCGTTGTTGGTGCTCAAGCGCTTCGCGAGCGCTTGACACTGGAGTTCATGGGGTTCTTTAGCGCTTGAGCGCTCAGCGGTGCCCAACACGGGGCAAATGGCGCTCGAGCGCTCTGCGAGCACCCTATTCTGTTCTAGTTTCCACACATTAGCGCTCTATTCTGGAAATGACTATTTGGTTCTCGACCCGTTGGGTTAATGATAAGTAACCGAATTTTAAAATTTTGTTTAAGTAAAATTTCTCCAAAAATATAAACTACTCGACCCATAACCCTTAACCCTTGACCCAGCCTGACTGGTCGAACGGCAACGGCGCATATGTGACTTAGATTGAACCCACCGTTAGGTAGCTCCTCCTTCATCCACAAAGCTGGGTATCCCCAAAGGGCACACCCTTTAGTCTAACTCTAGCTTATATATACTCACAAAATTCCTCATGAATTTTCAATGTGGGATTGATGAACCACTCTTTCATAAAACCTAACAAACCCATGTTTAAGTGACGACTTTGAACATCGATTTCTCATTCACCTTTTATTGAATTTTAGCAAATAAATATGCATTGTTCATCTCCTTGTGGAGGAGAACGCGTAACACCCTGGACCCAACTCCAAAGACGTATGGGTCCCACATTTATTTTGGCCCAAAATTTACTAAAATTAAGATTTAAAATCCGATTCTAACACAAAGGATAACCAAACGTGTAGCACCCCTAATTTCGGGGACGTTAAGATATACGTATATTAATAGGGATTATGCTAACGAATGGTTTTATAGTAAAATCATAGGTAAATACATCCATAAGGATAAGATTTTTCTCGATAAATATCACAAAGGTTATAATTACATTCAATCTACAATGATCTTTGTTTGAATAGAAACAAAATAATTATTACAGTTAGAGTATAATAACAAAAGAAACTCGATCTTCTTCACACAGCACTGAAATCTCGTTCTGTCAAAAATTTCTCTCTCTTATCAAAGTCTTCATCTTCTTCTGTGGCGTTAACGCCATGAGTCAAAGCTCAGAAAGAATACTCTAAAAAACCTTAGCATTACAATTCAAATATAATCTAACTCCACGAAAAAACATTTAGCATGTATCATGTAACATATGACAGTGACAAATGATAACCATGAAGTCAATAAGTGTAAAATGCAAATGATGTTTTTTCTTTTAATTACTAAAGTTTCTTTAAAATCCTAAGTCATTATAGGTTAACCTAATCAGGGTAAACCACTCTAACCCCGATCCAATCGTCACAGACCAAGTCTACCAACCGATTTTAGGCATTTCTTCTGCCATGAGATGACTACGTAGCCGACTTAAGTATCCAATCGGATCATTGCTAACGGCAAGTTGTGGAAAATCATCACTATCAGGCCCTCGGATCTCAGGATAAGGTCTAGTGCGAGATCAACGTATATTCTAACACCGATTATTTTGCCACCTTAGCCACCTTCGCTATGAGATATCATCCCAACAATTTCATATCATGGCTGTTCGGGTTGGTATACTGAAAATCATATTTTTAGTATTTAATTTTATTTTAATAAAATTAATTTTTCATTTTATGAGAATCTTTATAAGTAATATATGTGTATCATTTCTTTAATGTTATACATGGACGTCCGATATTCTGTATACTATTTAATCTGATGTGTAGAGTATGGCTTGCACATAGAAGATCAGATTTTAGGTTCTTGCAGAATATAAGTTTTATGTTCACAGTTTAGATAGAAATAGACATACTATCGGTACGATTATGACACAGAGTTTTAGTGTGAGACCTTGACCCGTTTTCCTTTTCGGCGTTTTTTGACACGTGTTTATCGTTTTTATCTCAGTATGTTCATATGTGTTTATATGCATGTTTGGGTTCAGACACGCATGCGGGGTTAGTTTCTGGGGCCGTTAGGCATTATGGTGCGAATTTAAAAAAAAAAGTATTTTCGTGGCCTATAAATATCTGGTGTTAGATATTTTTAAAAGATATTTTTAAAGCTTCTCAGCTAAGTTTCTCCTTTTTCTCTCTGTCTTCTCTCTAACTTCTTGGGGGCTCGGGGATCAGCTTTTGACGATCCAACAGTAGATCCTTAGTTTTCTCGTGGTGGGCAACGCTTTTATCCAGATGAAATTTTATTCTGGCAAAGTTCAATTTTGCACGTGGATCGAGACATCAAGTTTTTTAATTCAATAAGGTAGGTTTCTAGACTCTCATCTCTTATAAGGGTGCTACGTGTAATCGTGCATGCTTTTACCGTTTAAAAATACATGAAAATCGATTTATGTTTCAAAAGTTGGTTTTGGGGTTCAAAACCATTTTGGTCGATTTCGGTTGGATGAAATCGGGCTGTGAGTGTTTCTTTCGTGGCTTTGGTGGTAGTCTTGGGCTTGTGTATGTTCGAGGGTGTTGGATGGGAGTTTTGAGGCTTCATTTTGGGTTAGAGAGGGCTGAACCAGTAGATCGGAGTCAGTTTCTACCTGGGGTCAGTCGATTGAACTGAGTGGTTCAGTCAATTGGATCGTGGTTCTGACGGTTCAGTCGATTGGATCGAGGAGGTCAGTCGACTGACCTGTGTTTTTGGGGTTTCTTTCCGAGATTCCAGTAGCTTATTTGGGTCGACTGGGTGGGGGTCCAATCGACTGGGTCCGGTGTTGGGCGTTTTGTTTTTTTATGGTTTTGATGGTCATATGGTGGCCTCTCAGTCAAATATCTCAGTCGAATGAGTTATGGGGCTCAATCGACTGCTCTCCTCTAGTGGTTTTTCAGTTGATTGGATTATGGAGTCTTGTCGACTGAAGTCACGGAGAGGGTGTTGGTCATTTCATGCGAGGTGTTGGTACACGATTGTGTGTGGTGGTTGGTGCATCGCTGGGTGTGGGCGTGTTGGGCCCGTGGTTCCTTTTTAAAGGGTGGTCTTTGGTGAAAATCGTTTTGTGGGTGGTTTGGTGTTGGCCTTTGGTTGGGTCGTGTTCTGTAAGTTTGTTGGTGGTGTCGGGTGTGTGGCTTGTGGAGTCGTGGCAGGTTGTGTGGCGTTCTTATGTGAAACGTTGTGGTTATACGTGATTTTTTGCTTATAAAACTCTAGTTAGTTTCATTCTTACATATTGTGGATGGATATGTGGTCTTATGTTGTCATGGTGCATTTAAAGCTCTGGTTTTATATATGCATGTGTTGATACAATTTTATCTCGTGGTATACGGTTTTATCCAGTGGTATACGATTTTATCATGTGTAAAACGAGGGGGTGTATTTGGTCCTACGGTGAAAATTCGTGAAAATACATGTTAACTCTGGTTAACAAGGCATTAGTTGGGGCTGCGGTCCCTCTGTGAAAGCCCGAGAAGGTACATGGATTGCATGTGATGCTTTGTGGCATAGACAGAACCATTTTCAAACTGTATTTAAGACTCGTGTGAGTCGTGATATAAAACTGATTTCAAACCATTTTTGTGGCTCATGTGAGTCAAAAAGGGTTCTTATCCTTGCATCTCATTGAATATGATAGAACTGATGTTGGGGCTCGAGAGAAAGTCGGTATATATGTATCTGTGTTGCATGTGAGGGCTCGTGGGAGTCTTGGCTCGTAAGAGTCTATCTTTGCTGGTGAAGCATTGTACTGTATCTATATATCAAATTATTTTCTAGGCTCTAATGAGTCGTGATACAAAACCGCTTTCAAAACTATTTTCCTTGTGGCTCTTCGGAGTCCTCGTATAAAATTGTTTTGAAATGTTTTTCCCTCTGAGACTTGTAGGAGTTCAGATCTAAAACCATTTTATGGCTCGTGCGAGTCGAAAACTGCACATCATTTTTCGAGCATGTTTTGTCTATATTACATGTTTGTTGAGTTTCTGCTGAGCTTTAGCTCATGATTTGAGATTTGAAATATTTTTCATGTACCGGTCATGCAGGTTGATTCGGGATTGCAAGAGAGGCAGAAGATATATAGTCTTCCTTTTGTTCTTTGAATCATATATGCTATACCATGTTATCTGATGTTGGAACCGTGTTCTATAGTCTTTTGGCGGATACATTAAATGCATGTATGCTTTATTTTTGTGAGTAAATATCGAGTTAGGTGTTTTACATGATTATTTATGGGTGTTTTACGTGACCCAAAGTTTGGGGCTTGACAGAATGATATCAAAGCTCTAGGTTCAAATACGTAAGAGCTGTGAAAAGAGGGTACATCACCGTGTGAGGTTAATTGCGTGTGCTTGACTGTATGTGTATAGATGTTTTGATAGCACAAGCATGATAGTGTATGACTATCGTGTATATATAAGCATGGGGGATGAACCTTAGGATTGATTAGTCTTGCCTTTGGGCGTTTGGATTAACAAATTTGGGAGCCAAGTTAGAAAAGCGTTTAATTGACGTGATTTCTAGTAGGGAATCTAAGCAGGTTATCCAAGTTGACGCGTCACTATTGTCGGTTCTCCTCGGTATATGAAGTTTGTTTAGCATGAACCTATGTGGCTACGTGTTAACATTCTTATGTGGTTAGTGCTTATGTTCATGCAATGTGTTGCATCTTATGTTTTATGTTTTTTTGATATAGACGTGATGTCTGCG
Source organism: Heliamphora ciliata (assembly GCA_032360265.1). NCBI lineage: Eukaryota > Viridiplantae > Streptophyta > Magnoliopsida > Ericales > Sarraceniaceae > Heliamphora > Heliamphora ciliata. The sequence goes on from JAUMHN010402099.1 coordinate 14,193, forward strand.
CAGAGAAGGTGAAGCCGTGGTCGAGGCTGTGGCCGTGGTTTTGGCCAAGGGGATGTGCCTATCCCTGATGCTGGGGATGCAAATGCTCCCCAGGGACCGATAGACGCGGCTGAGTTGTTGCGTGTGCTGGTAGGCTCTATCTAGCAGATTGTTGAGACCACTAGGGGAGAGGAAGAGAGCCCGAGTAGAGGGCAACAGTGGCGATGCATGAGTTTAAGCGTATAGATCCTCCTACCTTTGTTGGGGATCCTGATCCTACATGGCTACAGTGTGGTTGGAGCTGATGACTCGGATCCTTGACACACTGCATATAGTTAAGGATGAGTTGTGGGTTTCTTTTGCCACGTTTCAGCTGAGGGGTGTTGCTCACGAGTGGTGAAAATATGCCAGAAATGCTGTGGGGGTCACATGGGTAGCTTTCACTGGAGTCTTTCTAGAGAAATATTTTTCAGCTTCATCTAGAGACTTGTACATGGAGAAGTTCTATGCTCTCACCCAGGGAGCGATGGGCATTATGTAGTATGAGGCCAGGTTTACTAGCCTGTCTCGTTTTGCACCAGAGTTGGTGGCGACAGACGAGCTGAGGTCGAGGCGGTTTGAGCGGGGCTTGAGACCGACGGTTAGAGAGCAAGTGGCTGGCATGGGATTGCGTGTTTTAATAGAGCTGGTGGAGGCAGCAGCAAGGATTGAGAACACTTTGACTGAGATTTGTGTTTCCAGGGAGGCCAAGACACCATAGAGTGGGACAGAGGCACAGATAGGTGGGCTTTCTAACAAGTGGCAGAAGTCCTCTAGCCTTAGTTTTCATCCATCTGGATTACCACAGCAATTCTCTGCACTAGCACCATCAGCGGCTTCGTCTAGGAGGCCAGAGTAGAGGGAGGTTAGATGTTATCGGTGTGAATAGTTGAGGCATCGTGTGCTAGATTTCCAGCAGCCGAGGTAGTACCAGGATCCACAATTGAGGCAGTCCCAAAGTCCCGTACCGGATCAGTCACAGGGGAGGGAGCTGCCGATTTGTTATGGATGTGGCCAGACTAGACATATCCGCAGGAACTAACCTCAGAGAGAGCGTGCGCCGAGCGCAGTAGGCACACCAAAGGGCTCATTTGTGCAGGATCGACAGCAGCATGCCGCAATTCAAACTTCCTAAATTGCAGGTGAGGGTACTGCAATTCAGTCAGTATGGCAGCCGACAATGCCGAGTTATGGCGGACAGACCAGAATGACGCAGGGCCGAGCGTATGCACTTACAACTCCCAGTTCTTCTAAGGCACCGGTTGTGCCTGATGATCTTCTCTGAGCAGAGGTACTTTCTGGGTATGCATTTGGGCCAGTGTTCTATATTTCTTTGTTGGGGGAGTTAGTGATGGACTCCGTGGATGGTGTGTTGTGTTGAAACAGCGGTTGGTAAGAATGTGAGGCTGAGGTGAGTTGTAGATCCCGTGTCTTTGAGATAGTTAGCCGTTGTTTAGGATGCCTGACCTTGTTTGACTATATCCTAG
>JAUMHN010402109.1:0-15697 GCA_032360265.1 Heliamphora ciliata
CTCCTCTGTGTCACGCGATTTGGGGCTTTGGTGGAAGGGAGCTCGCTAGAAGTTTGATTCTTAATGGTCAGACATTTTTTAGGTAGGATCTTGACAACTCCTCGTGGTTTACTACGAATTGTGTTGAGATTTTTAAAACTAAGCTAAACCCTAATAGAATTTGATGTGTGACACAAAGATAAAGTATGAATTGGTGGGAGTTTTGAAGAGGTACTGTTGATTACACGATGAATACAAGTTTTTGATGAAAAACTAGGAGGTTGATAAAATGAGAAGAGGTTTTAAAGGTTGTGTGGAGTGGTTGGGTAAATTGGTACTCGAATAAAATTTTTGAGAAAGAATGATATAGATTTTAAATGATACACATGATGGGTGCATCAAAACTTGCATTGAATGAACTAGTTATGGTCGAATGGATTACATGTTGATGAAAGCTTGTGCCACTTGATTTTCTTGTAAAATTGAGTATAGTGAGTGGGTTTTATGAAAATCATGAATATATTTCAAAACAAAGGCTTATTTGAAACAATGTTGATAATGTAAGTTGTTATGATAACTTTTTAAATGTAATTGACTAAAGTATTTTTGTTCTCTAAGAGAATTATGGGAATATGAAACGAAAGCTTTGAAAACATTTGTTAAAATAGATATTGTGAGTTGAAATGTTGGATGAAATGGTAATATGAAATTTTGAAATGAAAATAAAATATTGGAGAAATGGTTAACTGTGGTTTTACGAATAAAATAAACTCTCATGCCTCGAGGGAAATTTTGGAATGACGTTTCTTCCTTTTAAAAAGTTATTTCTTAGCTCACAATGTGTTAAAAAGGTATGAAAAATCTTTTAAGTATTGAAATTCAATTTTTTTTTGCTTGAAAAAGAACCTGGAACAAAACTAATCGATAGACCGATCGATTGGTCTATCGGGCAGTTTTTTGTTACTCTCGGTTCTTTTGTGTAGGCGAGAGACCGATCGAGTAGTCTTCTCATTGACCAATCGGTCTGGGCTATTTTTAAATTTTTTGGTGTTTTGTTTAAAGGACTTGGCCCTTGGATCGTGACCCTAGTTTTCTGAACTACTCTCTTATATTAATTAAACCCTTGGTAGGTTAAAATAAGCTTTGGCAGGTTTTGGTTTGTGAAAAGGGTTATTTGAGGGTAGTGGTTTGGCATGAATATCACTTAAAATTTCAAGCTTTTGGAAGGAAAAATGGGTTCAAGCTTATCTATATATACATATGATGGGTGCACTCCTTTTTGATATGAAGTTGATAAATAAAATGTGAATTATGAGAAGCTATATATTAAAGTTATGATGCATGTGACATAAACGAAAACTTGAGTACTTGAACGGAATATGATTTGAAATCGAAACAAAAAAACTTGAAATGGGAATTGAAATGGAAATATGTGAAAATGATTGGGAGAGGAACTAGTTATGGGATGGACTCCCGAATTTTGAAAATGATTGTATCGATGAATAAAGAACCGTATGAATTGATGTGGATTAAGTTGGGCATGCACAGCTCCACGGTAAAAGATCGAAAACTTGCGCAAGGTGGGGACCACATGCCCACGGGTTAGCCCCCGTAATGTGGTGCGTGTCGTGGTGAGTTATAGAGCTATTTATTATCTAATGGCTTTGCGTAGCCTATTGAAAATTAATATGGAAGGAATTTCTATAAGCTGCACCTGATGCAGGTTTATTGTTGTGATACTGTTTTGTGAGAAATCAAATATTGAGAAGTAAAAATGGAATGTTTTGAAAAAGGGCTCAATGAATGAGAATTATGAAGTAAAAAGTGGATGATATAACAAGTGAATAAATGAATGGAATAAATCAGTGTGTGTGGGTGTGTGTGTGTAAATGAATAATGATTTGGTGAAACTTCTAATTTTTTTTTTAGTTACACCCATCACACCTCACAAATTATGCATAACACTCGAGTTAGTCTTTATCCTACGAGTTTCGGTTCACATATGTATACTAAACTATTTCAGGTTCTAAGGATCTAGTGTTATCATTTTGTATTTTGCTTGTACATAAAATCAAATGGATAAATGTAATTAATATGAACGTTTAAAGTTGAATGGATGTTGTCACATATTCTTCAGTGGTTTTGGAAATAAACTTTGCAACTTGATTTATCTGATTTGAATCTTTTGAATACCTAATGAAAGGAAAGGAAAACTCTTTTGTTTAAAGTCACGTGGTAGAATTATTTTAATGTTCGGAAAGTTATTGGGGAATATCGTTCCAGCATGGTTTACCTCGGGGGTTGGGTTGTGACAAATGGTATCAGAGCTTTAGGTTCGAATATCTAGAAGCCTTGGGAAGTAACGATAACCATCATATGTGAGTTGTTTGATGAGATTAGGCACCACTACACGATATAAATTGTATGCTTACATGGGTTTGCGGTTGAATTATTTTGTGCATGTTATGTGTTTGTATGAGCATAGAGGTCGAGTCTTAGGGTGATGTGGCATGCCATTTGGTGTCCGATCAATTACTTTGGGGTTCAAAATAGAAAAGCGTTTGGCCGACATTCTTTATATGAGAAATCTGAATTAGTTGCCCGAATTATCGCGTTACTCTAAGGCTTTCCTCAGTATGTGAATATGTGTTGGTGTAATGTGCCTAGGTGGTAAGCCGGATGAGTAGTGTGTAACTTGGCTTTAGAAGGTTAAGTTGAGTTTAACCTAGCTGGGAGTTGTGATATCCTTGTTATAAGAGCTATGACCGTGTGACTAGGATGAGTTGTGGTCTAAGTGGTAATGTGGGTTGTGAAAGTGTGACGCGGTGGTCAGTGATTGTGGTGGGTGTAAGCTCATGAGATGAGCACTGATTGTTTGGTGTATGTTGTGCCCTTGTGAGTTGGGGTGACAGTAGTAGTTGCCTGTTGTGTGTTGTGCCACCAGTAGCTTGATGAATGAGTGTCGTAGGGTGTTTGAAACCTTTTGAAGGTTATTTGTTATGGTTGGATATAAGGTGTGGTTTTCGGAGCATTGAGGATCATGTACGTCATGAGCTGTGCTATGCCTTAAGCTGTGTTATGTCATGATCCGTGTATCCCGAGAATGGGTATGGACGGGAGCGTAATAATCTCTGGCTTAAGGTGTGTTAGAAAGTCTGAGTTTAGGCAGTGTTTGGGATGTCCCTTACCATATGGGGTGTTGTTGGTAGCCATAGTAGTTTCAGATAGTTTTGAGAGTCTGTGGATGACCGGTGAGTTTCTTTTGAGGCGTGTTGCTAAGTTACATCCTTTAATAGGAGTTAGGAGTTGTACGATGATGAATATGTGGGTTGGAGATGTTGTTGACGGATAGATTCTCGAGTGATGCACACGTATGTATGGGGGGCGTATATTGGTGATGGCTGTGATGTGCTGAATGATGATCTGAAGTTATTTGAGAAGTTCCACGGAGTAGAGTTTTGTGGCTTAGGTTATCGTTTTCAAGATGAGGAGACCATGCGAAATACATGGTGTATGGTAAGAATGTAAGTGTGAGTAAGTGAGATTTGTGAGGCACGTAATACATATTGTTGGTGAAGCTGATTCGGTCATTTTAGGACGACGTGTTGATGGGTGGAGATCTATTAAGAGGATGATGACGATCGTTTGTATTTGGCTTAAGTTCTAGAGGTGGTGGTGCTATTTTACCCTTAGGGACGAGGGATGCAGTGGTGCTACTTGGTCTAGAATTGGTAAGTGAGGTTTGTTTTCTCGTGTTGTGTGTAGTGGTTTTTATGTTCAAATAGCTGTGTGCCGGTGGTGCTAGTGAAGTGGCATAAGAGACACACCATTCCGGTTAAATGTTTTATGTTTCGATGGGTGTACCGGAGCTGTGAGCTTGAAACTATGGTGTGGCTTCACCTACCCATTTGGTTGTTACCTTCAAGTTAGAAATTGAGTTAGTGTGATGCGACCCCGTGAGGAGGTGTTTTAAAGTAATATGAGTATGTGTGGTGTTGTGCTTTGGTTAATAAACGGCGAGGGTCATGTGGATGCATGAGATGCGTCGTTGGGATGCAGAGTGAACAATAGTTGAAATTCTTTAGTGAAGGTCTGAGTATGAGGATCTGGTGTGACGAGGAATATACCCATTATGAATAATGGCCGATACCGTTGTATTAAGACGTCCGATATCTTCACAAGGAATAATGGCTAACCTTCTCATAATTCCAGCGTTTGGGTGATGTTTCTAAAAATGTAATCCGATTTGTTCGGAATGCCGATAGCTTTAACTCTCGTTAAGAGAGGTCCCAAGGGAGTTCAGTGATTGAGTTGTTTATGTGGTGCAAATCTCGAGTATTAGTTTTATGGGATTCCTACATGAATAAAGGTCCATAGTTGGGTTGTTATCCTCGTGACTAGGAGATCGTGTTTGGAAATCATACTGGGTGTATAGGGTTTGATAGTGTGGTTGGCCCGGTGCTGAGATGGTGTTTTCTGAATATGATATGTCTAGAGATTATTTGTGTTCAACCTTAGGTTCAGAGGTAGGTATATTGTTTGTCTATGGGAACGAAGTGTAGAGTAATAAGGTTCAGCACTTTGGATGAAAGGTCTCAGGATTAGGTTTTCTTTGTCTGGTGCTGTGCGCTTTCTATGTGAGTTGCTTGGACGCTGGGCTCGAGGCTATGACATGGCTGTGAGTTGCCTAGTGAGAGTTAGGTTGGTGAAGCGCAACCTCGTGAAGTGAGGGCTTGGCGCAATGGGATGTGTTATATAATGTAAGGATTGATGGTGTTCGTGTGAGTGCGAATGAGGTCTGAGAATTGTTAACAATTGTGTGCAGCTTGTTTTGGGTGGTATGGGGTATGGTTACACCTCTAGCTTTCGGTGGAATAGGAAGTTTGTTGGAACATTACGGATAGGGTATTCACGTGATGGGTTTTTGATAGACTTTTGATTTGAGTTTGTGTTTTATTTGAGGCTTGAGCTACTCAGAGTTCTTAGAGTCAAGGAATAGTCGTCAACTGTGGTAAGTGTTGTATTTTGGGCGTAATCGTATGTTCGGGTTATGGTCCTGAGAATGTGGAAGATATGAGTCAGGAAGGAGTCGATGTTTGAGAAGCCTTGGTTGGTATAGCCTGTTGAGACTGGCATGATGGTTTAGTTTGGAATGGAAGGACCATGATGAGTCCTGTACAAGAAAAAGTTGCTAAGTGTAAGAAATAAGTTTTGGTTGGTTACTTGACAAATAAGTCTTGGGCTTGAGTAATCTACTATTATGGGTTTAAGGGATCGATGGATGAGTTATGAGTTTGGGGTTAACGTCAAATGATAGTGATCTTGTTTGATTTGAGGCTGATCTGTAGATTTAGAAACAGTGATATGATAGTGAGACGTTGAAAGTGTAGCGATGTGTTGTTGCACGGGGGATATGATTGGGTTTGGGTAGGTTAGTGGATACTTGTGAGATGTTATATCTGCATTGCATATCAGGTCTAAATGACTCATTGGGGTCAGGTGACGGTGTTGATTTTGTAGTTGTGATGTCGGGTTGGTTTTCAGTCTTATGGAATCTTGCCTCGGACGATGGTGTGGCACCTAATGTTTCTCCAAGAAGAGAATTGTGGTTTATGATGGAGGCTTGAATAAAGGACGAAGGTTTAGATGACGTGCATTCTTGTGTATTCCAGGTAAAGTAAGTGAGTTTTTCTTTAGAAGTGGGTGTTTGTGGTGTTGATCATGGATGAGCGTCTCGTCAGCTTCAGAGATGGCGTTATTAGCATAAGCAGGATAACGATATAGTATCAAAGTGGGTGGTCATCAGTTGATCGTCAGAACTTAAGTAGGGTTCATGTATGGAACATGTGACTTTGTGTGTTCGGTAAGAGTTATGTTTTGAGGTTTTGGCAATGTACGTTATATCTTGATCCGATATTTTATGGATGATAATAGTATTAGTGGGGATTTTGTGCGCACGGGCAGTCTTTATGGCAATATATTCTTCGAATATGTGTTTATGCCATGTGGTGATAGCCTTGGGGTTTCTATGGTTGGGTTGGCATCAGAGATTGTTGATGATTGATGGGGTGTGTTTGGCTTGAGATTCAGTGTTGAATTTCAGGGATAAAATTCCTTTAAGGGGAGAGAGTTCTGAGATCCTGACCCGTGTTATTTTAAAAATGATTAAGTATAGATGGGAGTATGAATTAAAATTTGAGCTTGGTGATGTTTGGAGCTTGGATACGCATGAAAGATATGTTAGAGGAAGAATATGAGATTCTAATGGATGTTTGGACAAAAATATGTGAAAAGTGTGCAAAGGAAAGTGGCATACCTTCACTAATTTGGTCACAACGTCTTGTACAAAATAAATCCTGGTATGAGGTTTAAACCATTGAAAATTAGACTTCCAGTGCTTCACTTTGGGCAAACAAATGACCCTATTTGGAGTTCGGATGAAGGAGATATGTTCGTTTAAAGTCGGACCCATAGTGCAATCACAGAGACCAATCGAGCGGTCCTGACACCGATCGAGCGGTCTGTCTCGGGCAGAAGCTGTAAATTTTAGTTTTTAGATTAATTTGCTCATTCTCTCTTTCCCCTCTTTCTCTAAAGTTGAGGGGTGACCTAGGGTTTAGATTTTGGAGCTTCTTAGAGCTATCCATGTCCATCGTGGGTTAAGATCTTGATGTCTCTTTAGGCGGGCCACTGTTGGAAGACGCGGGTCAAGATTTGGGGCTCTGGGGGAAGGGAGCTCGCTATAAGTTTGATTCTTGATGGTGGGATGTTTTTGAGGTAGGATCTTGACTACTCCTCATGGTTTGCTACGACTTGTGTTGAGATTTTTAAAACTAAGCTAAAGCCTAATGGAATTTGATGTATGACACAAAGATAAAGTATGAATCGGTGGGAGTTTTGTAGGGGTACTGTTGATTAGATGATGAATATGAGTTTTTGATGAAAGAGATATGCTTGTTTAAAGTCGAACCAATAGTCTAGTCGCGGAGACCGATCGAGCAGTCTGTGTCGGGCAGAGGCTATAAATTTTAGTTTTTGGGTTAATTTGCTCATTCTCTCTTCTCCCCCTCTCTAAAGTTGAGGGGTGACCGAGGATTTAGATTTCGAAGCTTCTTAGAGCTATCCATGTCCATCGCGGGTCAAGATCTTGCCGTCTCGTTAGGCGGGCTACCATTGAAAGACGTTGGTGTTTGTTGGAAGCTCCTCTGTGTCACGCGATTTGGGGCTTTGGTGGAAGGAAGCTCGCTAGAAGTTTGATTCTTAATGGTGGGACGCTTTTGAGGTAGGATCTTGACTACTCTTTGTGGTTTACAACGATTTGTGTTGAGATTTTTAAAACTAAGCTAAACCCTAATAGAATTTGGTGTGTGACACAAAGATAAAGTATGAATTGGTGAGAGTTTTGTAGGGGTACTGTTGATTACATGATGAATATGAGTTTTTGATGAAAAACTAAGAGGTTGAAAAAATGAGAAGAGGTTTTAAAGGTTGTGTGGAGTGGTTGGGTAAATTGGTACTCGAATAAAATTTTTGAGAAAGAATGATATAAATTTTAAATGATACACATGATGGGTGCGCCAAAACTCGCATTGAATGAACTAGTTATGGTTAAATGGATTACATGTTGATGAAAGCTTGTGCCACTTGATTTTCTTGTTAAATTGAGTATAGTGAGTGGGTTTTATGGAAATCATGAATATATTCAAAACAAATGCTTATTTGAAACAATGTTGATAATGTAAGTTGTTATGATAACTTGTTAAATGTAATTAACTAAAGTATTTTTGTTCTACAAGAATTACGGGAATATGAAACGAAAGCTTTGAAAACATTTATTAAAATAGATGTCGTGAGTTGAAATGTTGGATGAAATGGTAATATGAAATTTTGAAATGAAAATAAAATATTGGAGAAATGGTTAGTCGTTGTTTTACGAATTTATTGTTCAAAAAGGTTTTCGGTTGGTTTGTACTTCAAATAAACTCTTATACCTCAAGAGAAATTTTGGAATGATGTTTCTTCCTTTTAAAAAGTTATTTCTTGGCTCACAATGTGTTAAAAAGGTATGAAAAGTCTTTTAATTATTGAAATTCAGATTTTTGGCATGAAAAAGAATCTAGAATAAGACGGACCGATAGACCGATCTATCAGTTTATCGGGCGGTCTTTTGTCACTCTTGGTTCTTTTGTGTAGGCGAGAGACCGATCGAGGGGCCTTCTCACCGATCGATCGGTTTGAGCTTTTTTCAAAACTTTTAGTGTTTCGTTTAAAGGACTTGGCCTTTGGACCGTGACCCTAGTTTTTTGAACTTATCTTTTACATTAATTAAACCCTCGATTAGGCACTTTTTGAAAGGTTTTGAACTTGTCGCTTATTATTATTATTATTTTGAATTGTGTTGATTAAAATAAGTTTTGGCAGGTTTTGGTTTGTGAAAAGGGTTATTTGAGGGTAGTGGTTTGGCATGGGTATCACTTAAAATTTCAAGCTTTTGGAAGAAAAAATGGGTTCAAACTTATCTATATATGCATATGAAGGGTGCACTCCTTTATGATCTGAAGTCGATAAATGAAATGTGAATTATGAGAAGTTATATATTAAACTTATGTTGCATGTGACATGAACGGAAACTTAAGTACTTGAACGGAATATAATTTGAAATCGAAATGAAAAAACTTGAAATGGGAATATGTGAAAATGGTTGGGAGAGGAACCAGTTTTGTGTTGGACTCTGAATTTTGAAAATGATTGTATCGATGAATAATGAACCGTATGGATTGACGTGGATTAAGTTGGGCCTGCACAGCTTTACGGTAAAAGACTGAAAACTTGCCAAGATGGGGATCACATGCCCACGAGTTAGTCTCCGAGATGTGGTGTGCGTCATGGTGAGTTATAGAGCTATCTATTACCCAATGGCTTCGCGTAGCCTATTGGGAATTAATAGGGAGGGGTTTCTGTAAGCTGCACCCGACACCGATTCATTGTTGTGATACGATTTTGTGAGAAATCGGATATTGAGAAGTAAAAATGGAATGTTTTGGAAAAGGGCTCAATAAATGAGAAATATAAAGTAAAGAGTGGATGATATAACAAGTGAATAAATGAATGGAATAAATCGGTGTGCGTGGGTGTGTGTGTGTAAATGAATAACGACTTGGTGAAACTTGTAAAAAAAAAATTTGGTTGCACTCTTCGCACTTCACAAATCATGCGTAACACTTGAGTTAGTTTTCATCTTACAAGTTTCGGCTCACATATGTATACTAAACCATTTCAGGTTTCGAGGATCAGGGGCATGAGAAAGGGTGCGATTTGGAAAGGCTAAAAGAAGAATCTGGTGTTATCATTTTGTATTTTGCTTGTACATAAAATAAAATGGATAAATGTAATTAATATGAACGTTTAAAGTTGAATGGATGTTATCACATATTCTTTAGTGGTTTTGGAAATAAACTTTGCAACTTGATTTATCTGATTTGAATCTTTTGAATGCCTAATGAAAGGAAAGGAAAACTCTTTTGTTTAAAGTCACGTGGTAACATTATGTTAATGTTCTGAAAGTTATTGGGAAATATCGTTCCAGCATGGTTTACCTCGGGGGTCGGGTTGGGACAATAATTCCCAATGTTAGTTTAGAATTATACCTTTGAAAATCTGGTTGGTTTGATTTCGTTTACTGTAACAAATTTTAGTCAACAAGTTTCTGTCATTTTTTACTAGAAATCAAATCTCCAAGTCAAGCCTTCTACTGTATTTTCGAATGCCAAAACACAAACAAAGAGTGGACTTTGATCTATCGTGCTCTTCAAAATCTCTCTAGCCACATGTTCTTTGATTTTCTTAATACGTGGAAACCCTAAACTGATTATAAAAAACCTAACGACTAGGTTTTATACTAGTATATAAATAAGTTACAACATGGACCTGTGGAATAAATAAGACGTAGTCTCCTAATGTAATTATGAAATCCATCCTCATCTCAGAAGTAATTTCATAAAAACATAAATTATAATTTATTCTACTAAATAATTATAATTGCACTCCCAGCTTTATTTTCAAAGTCAAAATATTCGAGCTCCTGTTATTAAATACTTATTTATTCTGACCACATTAAGATTAAAGATACTGGCTGAAGAAATTAAATTACTGATAATTATATTTAATCGTCTTCTTCGAAAAAATTCGTAAAACCTTCTGCTTAACTTATTTGACATGCTAGATAATAAAATTCACCTGTAGGGTTTAGCACGGTCAAAATTTATTAGCTTCCTCAAGGGGTATCATCAATCCCGTTCAAGGGATGTGGATTCTATCAGTAATTAATATCCACCATATAATTAATGTCGTTATCCAACTCACCAGAATTATAGACCCATAAAAGATTGCACCATTTAATGAATTAAAATAACGAACATTAAATATACGTGTTTAACAATTATTTCAGAATTTAGAGTATAAGCACTCATAATAACCATATGGTGAAAATTAATTTATATAGTCGGTATAAAATTAATTACTCCAACGCGGTCTTGTTCAATACACACAAAGTGTACTAGCACAATGCGTCAAAACAATTATTGAGACAATTATCATTCCTCGTAATCAAGACAGATCTACTAAATCATTGTGCTATAGTCATACCAATGGTTTGTCTTCATCTAAGATGATGGACTGTGAACTTATATTCTATAAAAACTGATAATCTGATCTTCTATGTGTAAGTTGAAGTTTATACATCAGATTAAATACTATGTAGAATAAAAGACACCTATGCCTGACATTAAACAAATAATGAAATGCGTACATTGCTTATTAAGATTCTTATAGAAATGAAAAAACTAATTTTATTAATAAATAAAATTAAATACTAAAATCCAAAATTATGATTTTTAGTATACAACCTTGACAACTAACCCCAAATAGTGCCCAAAATACCCCTAAGCATCTATGATGTATTTAATTCATGTATACGCATTCAAACCATACCAAAATTAATATTTTAACTTTATATTGATTTAAAATTTTATATTTTTGAAAATCATCAAAATTTAAAATTATTCTCGAATTACATTTCTCGAACTTCTATACACACGGACAGGTCCAACAAAATTTGTTAAAAAGCTATTAGGCCCACTGGCTATATATATATATATATATATATATATATATATATATATTACTACATTGGTAAACTATCACATATATATTTAATTATATAAATTAAAATGAGACTGGGTCTCACAACTTTCTTCCTTTAAGGAATTTCATCCCCGAAGTTCAAGCCAAGATACCAAATTGATAGTAATTTCGTTCATTACCGACGATCCAAAAATCATAACCCTTTAAAGCCATCAAAATATTGAGATGCTACTACATCACCACATCTTACCACAATGCAGATATGTTCTCAAGAAATAAGCATTTATGCTCACTGCCTTCATGAGAAAAAGTCGCACCAACATTAAGGTCATCTAAACGTCGCTGACATAAGGTTAAAATCTCCCCGCTGAACCACCGAGTTCTAATCTACGCCTAATATGTTCAAACCCAACACGACCAATCACGTAACATGACGCCAAGCCACAACCAAAACTTAATTTAGAGAATTCTCCATTGTTGCCCACATATGCTAAGATTTTCACTCATAACACCATGAAACTTCCTAATCACTGTCTCAAAACACGCACCAAGTATCGTTTTCATAGGCTAAACACACATGTTGTCTACTCCTGACACAATTCACAACACATCACACCTTACGTACCGCAAACCTCGTTTAAGTCCTCACAATTGACTGATGACCATGCACCCAAAGCACATCATCACAAAACACAGTCTATTGCACTAAACTAAAACTAAAGTCATAGATAAACTTTTACCAACACTAAAGCAAAAGGGATACGTATTCCTGAGCTGAAATAACAAACAACTAGTTCAAGGGATAGGAACTCACTCGAATTGTAGAATTATTTGCCATGACACAAAAACTTTTAAGCAAAAGCAAGGGTCCTCAACATGAATTTTAACTATGGCAAAATTGTGGCTCAACAACGGTTATGATTTTGCAACTCTAAGGACCAGGGTAAAAGATTACTAGTTCAAGGAACATCCCAAAACGAAAGACACATTTCATAACGGTAGGAAAAACTATGACCAAAGGTGTAGTAACCATACAAGTAACACACAACAAACGGGAATGATAAACACACATTTCTAGCCGAATAAGGGCCACATAGAAAGTTAGCTACTAGAGTGGAAACAACACTACCCCAGCATGAGCAAAATTCTCAGTAACACCTGAGTGCAAAAAGGGGCCACTCAACTAAACCAAACAAACAACATGAGTTTGAGCATAATGGGTCGAGAAAACAAGAAGATACAAATATGTCTTTACATCACCACCAGATCATTCACTCATAACAACCAACTGTCAACCATCCAGCTGAGAAATCAAAGAACTAACTAAACTTAAAATGAAGCACGATCACTCAAAGGGAAAAGGGCTAATAAGCCTTGGCCAAAGTCACCCAAAGTCACGCACAAAAACCATCCAACACGATACGCACACAACCACCTTGCTCTTTCGATACTCACACTTAATCATTTAATCCCTCAACGCATTCATGCTAACTGCACAACCAAAGCCATCATGCAATCATATTGATACTAACACAACAACAAACCACTTCAGACTACTTTACTTTGAACACCTTCACAAAAGAATTCTTCATTCGACACACGCGAGAGTCCCACACTTTAAATTTGGCAAACTGGTCGACTCTACCAGGCTACATGAACGAAGGGTCTTCAAATCTAAACTTCTTGTAACTCATGTTTGAACCGCCCTCTCACAGAAACCTCAAGAACATTTGCGCTCGACTCAAATCATTTCCCCTCCAAAAGCAAGTATCCCCATAAATCAACTCCAAGAAAACTAAATGGTTCCAAACACCAAACAAAGCACAAATTGAAACTCATAAAAGACTATCAGGGATTCGTAATGCGAATGACGCACCAAAGGGAACTCGCACAAAACTTCACCTCGACAAGCGCTAAAGGTATTACAAACTCAGGACTAATCAGGACATGTACTACGAAATAACCAAGCAGCCATCAATCCATCATTGCAAACGTAGGTTCTATACCTCAACACGAATTTCCCCTTTTTTGAAAAAAAGGTTTATACAAAAAACTTACATACTTGATATCTCTAGGGTACACAACGCAATCACTCGTACAAAAAGGTAGAGTAAACAAACCTTCACCGAGAAATAAAGAGGAACAAGTCCTAAATTCACACGACTACAGTGGCACAAGTTCACAAAGTACTATCAAAAGGACCACAATAAGGGTACAAGATTTATGAAGATCATAATCTCCCCACATAAAGAAGAACTAGGGATCAACCAAAAGATTACAGTGTTCACACCCAAAAGGATAAAACAACCAAAGACAAGTTAACTTTCTATAAGGTAGCCCTCTTTAGAGCAATCAATAAGCCAAGCATAGACTCCCACTCAACACAATCACATTTTAGTGTAACCATTAAACACTCGGTTCAGCCAACACTATCCTTCCATCCTTTGAATATCATCGGACTCTACTGCAGAAACATTATCGATCCAACCAAGACGAATACACTACTTGCCCTGCTTAGCTCTCAAACTCAAGCCCTGCTTGGATACACTTAATACTATCAACTTTACTATGCCAAAACAAAGCTTATCGCAAGATTATATGTTCACAACAGGATAAACACAAAGGCATAACATTAAACATTCATATTAAGCCAGATTGAACCCTTACAAGGTTATGCTAATCTAACTTGGTCCATAATAGGCAACAACAGCTACTCTACAGCCTCGAGCTTACTGCTTAGGCAAAACCAAGAAAGAAAAAATAACGCACTTAATCGAAAAAGATCAAGTTCAAAACTTTTCATCCCGAAGGTACCCATTACTTCCGCAACTAGATAAACGTTATCGGTACTTCTACTGTTCAAGCGTAAGAACGACAAGATACATTCTAGATCTAACGTTCTTCATTTGCCAACCCAAGGCAATTCAAACCATCAAGGTGTGTTGTTTAACTTTACTAACTCCATGATTCTCCCCTAAATGCAATGATAACTCAACCACATCTACGCTATAGATCAGAACATATGTAATCTCAATCCCCTTAAGGGACATCACACTCATCAACGCACCATCCCAATACAACTGTGCCAACTACATCGATAAAATCTATCATAGGCCACTTACATTTAGAGTACTTATCACTTATGAGGAAAAATGCCAAGGGTGTCTACACAGTCACACGAAAAAGAGTCAACACAGCCCACACTTCAATTCCACACAGGCACCCATCTATGTTCTTATCAAGGACAGTCCCCATGCACGACCTCACAACCATAAAGACGATGACCAAGACAACAACCAAATTTATCCCATGAGATTCTTGAAGAACCTACAACCGTCACGCATCTGAACCATAACCACGATTAATTCCCCTTTTCACAAAGTTAAAACTCCATTGGTAATCCACTGAGCACCCCTTTCATATACAAAATCATAACTCAAACCCTAAACTTCAATGGAAAGCATAATGTAATAACACAATTGAGAGATAACATAAGAATTACCAAACAAACTCTCAAAAGTAACAAGGCACCGCAATGGCCACCAAAAAAAACCCATAAGGTAATGAATAATCCCAAAACCGAATAAAGCCATTATTTACTTGTTCATATAAATGATCATTACGCTCTCATCCACTATGTTTTCGTCCATACCTCATTTCCGAGTACACAACTCAAGACATAGTATGACTCAAGATGTACATGATCCTTAACTCACTTAGGTCACATCATATAAGAATTTTAACATACGATATATCACCACAACCACAAGTTCACTAGTGGTCTAACCCACATAAAGGTGGCACCATGCCAAAAGAAATGTTTTCAACAAAGAACCAAACCAATGTCCATATCTCAGTAATGCTAAAACAAAATCATGACAACACAAGAACACCATAGGTAACTAACCAATGCTACATAACTCACACAATTATCATGGCATGTAAATAACTTCTATTCAGTGCAAGAGCAATTAACACTCAACATATGAGTTTAAACAAATAACAACCAACCAATACCGAGTTATATTCCCAACAAACATTACCCGCCTTGATAAACTCCCATAAACATTCTTTCATAAACAACATTGACCAGACACGTTTCCAACTGGAGTTCCACGTAGGTCACTAGGCTCTAACATAATATCCTTGAGATTCAACTCCATACCCAAATAACACATAATATTTTGTTATACATCTTGTCAGCCAACTAGTAAATGTCTACACTAGTCATCCAAACAGTCAATATACTAACCCACTCAAGCCATAGCTTCCACGCATATATAATACAAACATGCAACATGATATCCAATTCTCACGGTTTAAGGTATTCGAACTTAAGGCCCTTCACTTAGGCATACTAGTATATACATGTCAAGCACAAAACACCAAATCTCATACGGTGGCATAATCACTTCTCATGACTCCAAGGTGTTCGAACTTAGAGTACTAATACCAATTTATTATGCATCCAAACTCAAATAAAGGAAAAACCCACGAATTATCAAGATACCAATATATTTTAAAATAAAACCTTCTTTTAATTGAAAAGAAGTTCAAAGCAAGATAGGAATATTTG